>JAKELK010000308.1:0-69623 GCA_021525775.1 Lactarius deliciosus | reverse complement strand
CATATGCGACTCGGAGCCATGTCGTCTGTCTCACTGGCAGATCTTCCACCTGACAATTGTCGCGACTGCATGGCCACTTTATCGATTATGCGTTGAGAGCTAAGGTCAATAACATGACCATAACACATTACACGACGGTCTTCCGCATCAAAGGGGACATCACGATGATCCACGAGCATGTCCTGGAGACAGCTCATCATGGAGGTATTGTTACTCGCGTTATCCAACGTGAAATGACCAGTCTTCCAGTCAAAATATGTTAGAATTGTAAATGTTGATTATAAATTTTATGGTTTTACTTACCTTCACGGTGATGTCAGCCCTATCCAGAAGATCTAACACTAGACTCGCAAGCGCTGCACCGGTGTGACAACCACGAAGTCCTTGGAACGCGATAAGAGCCGAATTGAGTGTAAGCGACCCTTTCACCTCGCCGATCCAGTGGGCGGTGAGTGCGAGAAAGGATTTGCGGTTTTGATCGGACCATATGTCCATCGTGAAAGAGATTCGACCCTTTGAGTTCTGGACACAACATATTAGCAAGCGAAGAACCTCAAGCGGGAAAATGGTAGTACCGCGAGTTCTTGCTTCAAAACCTGGAAGTCGCGTATCCAAGATTGAATAATCAGTGCTCGTACTTTCGTCCGATGGGGGATCATCGAATCCTTGAGACCGCTGTTAATACCGCTCCGCAAGTGGCGTAGAAGCCTGCGAAACTCGGGGATTTCGACGACACGAATGGACTGAAACAGACAGTGAGGGATAACGGCGCCTTTGTGGTGCGAACAAACATACCTGATCATCGGCAGTAATGAAGTCCACCAACAATTGTTGGAATCTATCTTCACTGAATTCCTCAACTGGTTCGTTGTCTTGTGCACGTGCAACCGAATCAGATGTTTGCGATTGGCCTTTTAATACGAGGGAAGTATTCCATCCCCTCGCCTTAGCTAAAAGCATATATGAATCAAGATGATACTTTGATATGTGGGGCTGGAGGGAAGTGGTGGACGTGTTCACAGAATAGACATAGTTGATTGTCTGACGGCCAGGTATAAGGGTTTTTATCGTGCGCCTCCCTGTTAATGTTAGAAAGTTAAGTGGAGCGTAGGCTACGGAAACACTTACTTGCACTCCTTGCAGGTGGCTTTACCCGTGGTAATATCCCTATCGAAGAAATGATTAATGTCAGCCGCAGCCCTCTTAGACTCGGTGGGGACGGGGGGGCTAAGATCGTTGACTTGGGTCTTGGCTCCAGTCGTCCTACCTTGTGTGTGGCCGCTATGCCGAACTGGCATGTCGCTCTCCTCCCTGTCTGGGCTGTTACTGCCTGGGTCATCACTGCCGGAAACATCGTCCAGATGAAAAGACTCCCCCTCGTCGTCGTCTACATTGGTTAGCAGACGAGCACGGGAGCGTGTCCGAATTAGTGGCATGTTATCACTTGCTGAGGGAACAGCCTGCGCAAGAGGAGAAATCTGAGCAGTTTGACGAGGTGCCATGACTGGGCCAAGAGTTTGGGCATTTGGTCAAATATATACACATCACTGGCAGGTTTCCGAAGTATGTCACTCGTAAGTTAGTTTCAAAGTTGTCGCTGGCAGGAGTCTGCTGGCAGTGTCTGCTGGCAGTGTCTGCTGGCAGTGTCTGCTGGCAGTGTCTGCTGGCAGTGTCTGCTGGCAGTGTCTGCTGGCAGTGTCTGCTGGCAGTGTCTGCTGGCAGTGTCTGCTGGCAGTGTCTGCTGGCAGTGTCTGCTGGCAGTGTCTGCTGGCAGTGTCTGCTGGCAGTGTCTGCTGGCAGTGTCTGCTGGCAGTGTCTGCTGGCAGTGTCTGCTGGCAGTGTCTGCTGGCAGTGTCTGCTGGCAGTGTCTGCTGGCAGTGTCTGCTGGCAGTGTCTGCTGGCAGTGTCTGCTGGCAGTGTCTGCTGGCAGTGTCTGCTGGCAGTGTCTGCTGGCAGTGTCTGCTGGCAGTGTCTGCTGGCAGTGTCTGCTGGCAGCGTCTGCTGACAACGTCTGCTGGCAGGAAGTCCACATCTCAGGCTGCTGGCAACAATATGAGGCGTGGGGACTTCTTTTCTTCCCAAACTCCGACCAATCAAATGGATCCACATCGCTGAATAACTAAGCAGGTTTTGGAAGAAGAAGAAAAGATCGCACAGGATGAGTTTATCTTCTCATTAATGACCCGTAGACGCATCCTATTTAGGGATTACCACGGGTCACCCCCGGGTAATTTTGGTGCTACCGGTACACGTACCCGCCGAAACCCGTACCCGTGACTGTGGGTACGGGTACGGGTTGCAAGCGGGTGAGGCGGGTTGATGGCGGGTTTGATGGGTTACCCGTACCCGCTCTGTGTAATCTCAAATATATTATACTACTGTTACGAGTCCAACTGCGACTATCATCGACGTTGTCGCCCCATCGTCACCTTGTCGTCGCCGTCGCCATTGCCCCAATGCCTCGTTGCACCTCGTCGCCGTCACTGCCGGGCCCGGTGTCATCATCGCCTTCAATGTGGTCACCCCATCACCGTCGCTGTCGTGGTCCCACCATCTGTCGTGATCACATCGTTGCCGTTGTGGTCGTCTCGTCACTGTCGCCATCGCTTCATCGCCTCATATGATCCCCAGCGCTGTTGTCGTCGCCACCATCGTCATTACGTCGTCGTGTAAGGACCAGGCAATGCCTTGGAACGAGCGCCGGTCCACGAGCCATTTGCGAGGCTATCGGCAGCGTGCATCGCAATATGATGTCAATTGCGACATGGGAGTGCATATGTGTATGGATAGAGCCGACGACGAAGTCAGCAGAAAACGCCACAACTCCAAAAAAAAAAAAGAGCCACTCAACCGAATCCATAGATATAGGATTGTATTTGATAGCAGCCAGCATTGGGAACTTGAAGCATGAAGTCAGGTAGCCATGCGTTTGTCACAGGCGAAGGTGAAGCCAAAGCGTGACGTGGAGTCTCGAGAGCTGTGGCGTCGTACGGAGCCGAGTCTGTGTGAGTTCGAAGGCGGAGGGGATCCCGCAGGGGTTACGGGAAACGGAAGAACCAAGTCCGGAGCGTTCGAGAGCCAGTGCGATCGCAAACGGATGAGGGAAAGAGCGGGAGCAAGAATGGGAGACGAGGAGCGGGAAGGAACGACTAGAGGCGACGAGAGGCGATGTCCTTCGAGTTCCCGTGGTAGGGCCCGACTTCCAGGACGAACGCACAGCAAGAGGCTAAGGGGGGGAAACAATGATGACATTCTCAAATCAAAACGGACAGTTTATATACACGCGAGCCTGTAATCAACGCATTCCGAGGCTAAGTCAAACGTATAGTGAAGGGGCAAGAGAAAGTACGAGGCAATCCGAGTGGGTTACGACGAGCAACTGAAGGGGACAACAGACATGAGTAGGTGAGAGAAAGGGATATGGGCGCTCTACGGAGCCAAGTCTGTGTGAGTTCGTAGGCGGAGGGGATCCGCAGGGATTACAGAGGGACAGAGGAGGAAGGACCGAGTCCGAAGCGTTCGTGACGGTGACAGCCGGTGCGAATGCGAACGGACGAGGGCGGGAACGAGCGTGGTTGGGCGAGACGAGCACAAGACGAGTGGCGATGCCGTCCAAGGCGGTGAGACGAGGCGAAACGACGGGAGGCGAGGTCCTTCGAGTGCCCGCGGTAGGGCCTGACTTCCGGGACAAACGCGTAGCGAGAGGAAGAGGGGGAAAACCAGGTACGTACAAAGAACCTTTGGTTTACTGTAGTGTTTTATGGAGGATGCGGCGGGTTTGACGTTCTGAAAACAGATATGAAAGGGACAAGAACAGCAGAACCGTTCAGTACTTACAGAGATGGTTATACGAGGTCGGTGAGTGCGCGGAACGTAAGAAAGGATGGCGGTTTTGAGCTGTGCATGATGCGGTCATGCACGTCCTACCAAATAACGTCAGTATCTTATCGTGTGCAACAAGAGGCCTGGTTCGGAGGACAAGTCCTTGATTTTTGCATGGTTCCCGCAGTGCCGAGGAACATGCGGACGTCGTGTGTCAATCGCGCACCAAGCCCCAGTCGTGCTCTTCTCTAGTACTGTGGGAACCGGGAGCAAGGAACAATGTCAGACCTCTCAGGAACCTCAAGGTGGGAAGTCGGGATGCAAAGAGTGCAAATAAATGAGTAAGGGTACACAATAGGATTAGGGATTACCACGGGTTGACGCAACCCGTCACGCGTCACGCGTCGCGGGTACGGGTCATGCGGGTACGGGTCAGGGTAACAATTTCCCAACCCGTGCTTGGGAAATCGTTACTGTTACCCTGCACAACCCGTACCCGTGGCACGGGGTACCCGCGGGTTTTCCAACTTCTGCAACCACTGGCACTCTCAGTTTACTAGTCCTTGTCACATCAAACCACCTTACTGGCTTCCCTAGCCACCTTCAAGACGCCGTTGGAGAGTGTGCGGATCGTCATGCCCATCGTTAGACACAGGTGGTATTGTCGTGCGTCACGTTCCCTTTTACTCGTATGGCCTCTTTCTGTCGCTTCCTTTTACCTAGATATTCGTTTGTTCGCCGCCTGACTCGTGTCCACGCTGTAAGGTTGGCTCGGGCTCTGGCCCCGAAATCATCTGTTTTCGGTCTTTTCGGTCTCGGTCCGGCATCGCGTGGCTCAGCTGCCATTTCTGTTTCGCGTTCTCACGTCGCACCTCGCTATCGTTCCCATCATCGAACAACGCATTCCCTCTCGCTCCTTCTAACCTTGCAAGAAGCTCCTCATCCGCCTCACAGAGAGAGAGAGAGTGTGTGTGTGTGTTTACACACACAATCTCTCTCCCTATCTCTCCTCCCTCTCCTCAGCCCCTCGCAGTCAGGCCGCGCGTCCCCGCACCTCGTGTTGCCTTTGTCCAGCCCTCCCTGTCTCTCCTCGCATCGCCCAATCTCGCCTGTTTCTTTCAAGATGTCAAGATCGCAGCTCACCCAGTCTCAGGACGCAGTTAGAGGCTGCGCGGATCATCGCGCCCGTCGGAGGAGGAGGAGGACTCCATTGTCGTGCGTCATAAGTGTCTCGGCCCCCTTTCTCTGTTATTCGTATGCTCGCTTCCTTTCTCCTATATGATTTGGTTCCTCGTGTCTGCGCCCATATCCCTTTGTCTTGCGTCTCGGTCGTCTCCGCGCTCAACCGTGCTCCATCTCGTTTCCTTCCCCATACACCCCACTCTGTCCCTGTTACTTCCTACTTACTTGTCTGAAGTATCTACGGTTCTCGTTTGTATTTAAACCGCTCGCCCTTGACTCAGAAATGTCATCTTCTAAAAATACGGACGCATTTGTAACCATATCAGTCACGTGAGATTATAGCCCGGGTTGAAAAATGCGCCACATGTTACCTCTCCCTGCGTCATTTGTTGTCCTTGTACCATCGTTGTGTCAATTCTATTTTATTTGTAATGTCAAGGTTCTTATTATGTGAGTGACATCTAGCATGCAGTTTATATCTAATCTCCTTCCCGCTAGTCTTGTCTACTACATTCTTCATGGACTTCACTCGCATCAATGGGAGGTATAGGCTGCAGAGAAAGATTGGGTCTGGATCTTTTGGTACGCTGCAGGCAGCTGCTTCACTTGTGATGTTTGACTTACAAGTGGATAGGCGATGTATTTTTTGCACACGACATTTTGTTGCTACAAGACGTTGTGATCAAACTTGAACCACTGACAGCAAGACAACATCTCCTGGAGCATGAGTATCATGTATACCAGAAGCTTTCCGGGGGGGTAGGCATTCCGCAAGTCCGTTGGTTTGGTACAGAAGGCGGCTTTGATATGCTGGCACTCGACCTCCTGGGTCAGTCGCTTGAAGACCTTTTCATTGGCCACCACTTCAAATTCACTATTCAAACTATTGTACGCCTCGCCAACCAGCTGGTATGTGTGTTTTCTCTCCAGAAATGGCGGACATCCTCATCTGCGGTTCCAGGTCTGTCGCCTAGAGTACATCCACTCTTGCAACTTCGTTCATCGTGACCTCAAACCGAGCAATATTGTCATAGGCCTTGGGACGCAGGCTGACATAGTGTACCTCATCGATTTCGGTCTATCGAAGGAGTACAGGAGTCCCAAGACGCATAAGCATATTCCTTCCAAGACACACCTCGGTTTCACCGGAACAACCACTTTCGCCTCCATTAACAGCCACCTGGGCTTGGAGCTTGGACGGCGAGACGATATGGAGTTGCTTGCCTATATTCTCATTTACTTCCTTCGTGGCTATCTGCCATGGCAGTGCTTGCCACGTGGGTCACAGGACGTCGTCGAATACAAACAAAGAACACCACGTGACTTGTGCCATGGCCTTCCAGTGGAGTTCTGTACTCTTCTTGAGCATTGTCGCTCACTCAGCTTCGAAGAAAAACCAGACTATCGGTATATCAGCGGTCTTTTCGATGATCTGTCTTCACGGGAGGGTTTCCAGAACGACTTGGCATTTGATTGGGACGGCACTGACAACAAGCAGCCCTGTCTGGTCAGCGACAGCCCAGCAAAAGGGACTGTCAGGGGTCACAGTGGTCAACCCCTGAAGTGTCGTGAGGGGTGTGTAACTTTTCTATCCTATCATGAACTTCATACGTTTACATCATGTCCAGATTGCGCTCCCAGACACGTGAACGAACTGGTATCACTTCCACCTAGTTTTAACCTCCCCGCCTTATCGTGTACCCAGTTCCCTGACTGTCTCTTCTTTCTTAACGTGACTCCGACATGTCATGTTCCTTACTGTCTGTGTACAATTGTTACCCTCTATGTCCTAGTTCTAAATTCAGTCATTGAAACACACTCGAATTGACTCGGGAAAAAGTGTCGGGCTTAATATGGAGCGTGGGAGGACCAGCCGCTGACTTGAACGCCCTGGCGCGACAGGCGAGTTTCTTTTGACGAGTTTGTTCCCTACTTTTAATCTTCGAAACGGACTTTACAAATTCCACGTAGGTGCCGGCCCCACACCAGCGCCTTCACCAGCATCCCTTCTAGCCGACAATACTCGGGCACGATTGCCGCGTACGCCATGAACGCGTCGACGTCTGGCTCCGCCACTTTTGCGAGCCCGACTTGCGTTTCCGCTTCGCCCGTCGGCAGCGCCGTGACAGGCATATGTCGACCTTATACTCGAATAACTGCGTGGGGATCTTTTGCTGGCAGAGTCTGTGACATGCGGGCGCGATGCCTCCAGCAACTCCCAGCCATAGTCCCAGTTTGCTGAAGATGTACTCGCCAACGTTGCCGTATGTCCGCAGTCACCATCACCGTTCAGCACTTTCCATAGTCACAAGCCCTTAACTTATCATCGCCTGGATATGACCAACTGGATGTCGCCATCATTCTCACTAACATCCCTGCGCTTCCACAATCTCGTTGTTCGGTCCCTCCTCTCCATGGAGTTACCATAGTCAACCACGCCAAGGTACGCAAACCACATCACTACCTGCAGGCACGTAAGTCACTATGACGTCGTCGCCTCCCCTTGGCCCCCACACCCACCGCTGCGCATGGCCAACTATGTCGGTCACGAACACGTGCGGACAATGAGCTGGGCTTTTGCCCAGTGATATGAGTTTTTTTTTTTGTTTCGTACTACTTGTATCGTTTCTGATTGATGCTGCAGAGCCACCTCGTCATCGCCACCTCCATCCATCCTTCGCCATATGCAAGTCCACCACCACCACTCCGCCGAGCAAAGCCCTGCCCTGATGCCAAGCCGTCGTGACATGCAAGACCCATCACCACGCCAACTAACTGCCCGCAAGCCCCGTTGTGGCGCCACCCAATAACGGCGTGCAAAACCTTGCCATTGCCAACGTGGCATGCAAGTGCCCACCACCGATGACGACGACCGGGCGACATCGACACCGCGAAGACAATGGCTGCAGCGATGGCGCAAGACCCCTCCACCGCCAACCCCGCCATGAACATGATCAAGATGGTAGCGACGACATGAACACGATCAAGACGGCGGCGGCGACAGTACAAAGACAATCAAGATGGTGACACAAAGACGACCATGGCGGCAACGCGAAGACGATCACGACAGCGGCAACGATGGCAAAGACAACCAAGACAGCGGCGGCAGCGCGAAGACAATGACAGCAACGACAACTCAAGGACGATCAAGACGGCGGCAGCGACGGTGCGAAGACAATCAAGACGACCACGGTGGCGACGACAACAACGTGAAGACGATCACGACGACGGCGAAGACAGCGAAGACAATCACGACGGCGGCAGCAATGCAAAGATGGCTACAGCAGCGGTAACGGCGATACGAAGACGATCAAGACGGCGGCGGCGACGGTGCGAAGACCATCAAGACAACCACGGCGACAACAACAACGACGTGAAGACAATCACGGCGCGGCGACGGTGGCAAAGATAATCAAGATGGCATCGGCAACACGAAGACGACCATGGCGGCGGCAACAACACAAAGATGGCCACGGTGACCATGATGACGACGACGACGTGAAGACGATCACGGCGGCGGGGCAATCAAGACGGTGGCAGTGCAATCAAGATGACCAATGCAGCAATAATGACAATGCAAAGACAATCACGGCGGCGGCATTGATGGTGACCACGACGGCGATGGCGCAGGTGATAGCGGTGGTGACGAAGGCGGCGGCTGGGAGGGCGATGGTAATGACATTATGTAGCTAGACTTTGTGTACTCATACCTGTAGTAGTATTACAAAATCTTTACCCGCTACCTTAACCCGCATGGGTTTTTATACCCGCATGTCCCATCTAAACCCGTACCCGAACCCGAGGAAACCCCTGCCCCTCATCACGGGTAGGGGTTTTGTCCGGGTCGGGTACGGGTGGCTCTGAAAATACCCGGGGGTGACCTGGGCCAATCACCACAAGTTGTAATTTATCGAATTTAGTCAATTTACCAACTTAAGTCGACGATGGTCAACCAGGAAGTCGAGCCGCGTCGATTTGAATGACTCACGTGACCTGTTGGGTCACAGCTCGGCAAAAGCCGTGACTGTGCGAGCTGACTAACAGCTGGCCGGGTCGTGGCAACACTAGTAAGCGTCCACTTTGCGTACCGTGACATCACCCCCTTTTCAGCCGCGACAACCTCGGCGCCGAATAGGTCCGATCCCTCCTAGCCAACCCTCCTGAACTGACTCGACTCGATTATGAAGGTCTGCCATTTCCAACCTGAACTTGCTGCGGGCAAGCTCACCTTGGACACCTCCCAGGGCTTGGGCGAGGGCGTGGAGTCGCTGCTCGATTCTTTCAGCCTTGTGCCTGTATTCGCGGTAGCGATGCAACTCAGCTTTAAGCCCTACATCGTGCAGGGCGTTGACCACGGTGTCGAGGCGGTGTTGGTTGGCGTGACCCCGGATGAGGGAGTATGTCTCCTCCGGGGTGTAGTGGGGTTTGCCCTGCTCTCGGACTTGGGGCTTGGCATACAGCGGTTTGGAGAAGGTCTTGTCGCTGTCCGACGCGAGGGTGAGAATGAGCGGGTCCGGGTTCATGATGACTTGGACGTAGGGGGCTTGGGTGGTGACACCGCGTGAGTCCGTGATGGGGAAGTGGACGAATTTCTCCCCCCGGTTGTGTACGTAACCATGAGGGGCGAATCACGAGTCCGTGAGGTGGCGGTGGAGGACAGCGAGGTGGTGAGACACTGGCGTGTCGTCGTGGACAATGTCACCCCTGTAGAGGGGGCGACCCACGGTGTCGCAGGTGTAGGGGGTTTCGGTTGGGTTGTCAGAGTCGGTAGCGTGGATAATTGAGGAGTGCTCAGCTGGGTACCACTCCTTCAACTCGCGCTCGGGCTGCTCTTGAATTGCGCACGCATCATCTCGTCGAAGAGTTTCCTCTTCTCCAGGAGCCTCGTTCTCCTTGTCGCTGCTATCGACCACTGCTCGAGCTTCCACCTCTCCGCCTCGAACCTCCACTCCTCCCATCGCTTGGTTGCTGGATTCTTCCTCCGCTTCGACCCGGTATTCGACTCGTACCAGGAGAGGTCGAGGAGAGGCAGATTGACTGTCTCTGAGAGCTTCACGAAGCCTACGCACTTGGGCCTCGGTGTATGGCGCGGAGTTGAGCCGCTGGCCGTCGTGGCTAAGGAGCCAGTAGGTGTTGGGGGTGTTGGGGTTGTCGATGTCCTCGACGGGGACAATGTCTCTGAGCGTGTCATTGAGCTCTTGGTAGGTGAGGGACTCCCCGATGAAGGGAGCGACAATGGTGGAAGCGGTGGAAGTGGGAAGAGACATTGTTGATTGAGTGGGGAATCCAGTGTGGGGGAATGGGGAAAACTTAGCGTTGTCGCCTTTGCTTATATGGGCTTTGTTAGCGGTTGAACTCCGCTCATACTCCGCTATGGCTTCGTCAGCAAAGATGTCATCCTTGTTGATCCACTGGTTCTCCGAGTCGGGATAGCCCTTCCACTTTACCAGATATTGGAGTTTCTTGCTTCTGCCGAATCGCCGAGAGTCCAGAACTCGTTCAATTTCGTATTCCTCTTCACCGTCTACCAGATCTGGTGGTGGGTGCTGGAAGTTTTCTCTGTGCAAGGGCATTTCGCGATAAGGTGTGAGTAAATCGATGTGGAACACGGGGTGAATACTCCACTGCGTGGGAAGTTCGAGTTGATAATTGACAGGTGATAATACCCGCGTGATTTTGAAAGGTCCATGCCGTCGTGCCGCCAATTTCGCCGTTGGTTGATTGGTTCGGAGGTGGCGCCCCTCTAACCATACTTGGTCTCCTTGTTGGTACTTGGGCGTATCTCGGTGTTTGACCCATAGCGATTGTGCCTTCTTGATAAGACTTTGTGCTTCTTTCCGCGTTTCCCGGAATTGTTGGAGTCGCATGAGTACCTGGGGAATGGGGGATGGTTTATCGATCCAATCAGCACGCGGGTCATATCCCATCATGAGTGAGAATGGAGACTTCCTTGTTGCCTCGTGTGGCCAGCTGTTGTGAGCGAATTCTGCCATCGGTAGGAATCGCGCCCAGTTATCTTGACGCTCATTGGTCCAGAACCTTAGATACTGTTCTAGCCATTGATTGGTACGTTCTGATTGCCCGTCTGTCCTAGGGTGGTATGCCGTGGAGATGTTCTGATAGATTCCCAAGATCCGGCACAGTTCACGGGTGAACTTGGACGCGAAGCGCAGGTCTCGATCGCTAATGATTTTTGCCGGTAATCCGAACCTTCTAAACACATGGGTGACGTACAGGGCTGCGGTTTCCTCCGCCGTTATTTCCTCAACACAGGGGATGAAGATGGACGCCTTGGTGCAGTCGTGATCGGTTACCGTGAGGATTGAGTCGTGTCCTTGGGATACGGGTAGTTTAGTGATGAAGTCGAGGGCTATAACTTCAAAGGGCTTAGCGTCGATTTTAGGCGTGATAGGGACCAGAGGCGCCCTCGTGGGTCGGTTATTGACTTTGTGGCGTTGGCATTCCGCGCACCCTCAGACGTATTCGGTTACGTGCTTTAGCATGTGTGGCCACCAGTGACTTTGCTCAATGATTTGCGTTGTTTGTTTGATTCCTGGGTGACTGTACACTGGGGGGTTGTGGTGGTTGGTGATGATGATACGTATAGCATCTTGTCCTCCCGTGACTACTCGTGCTCCTTGTCGATACCAGGTCCCGTCGACCTTTTTGAGTTGGTGGGGGTCGATCCAAGGTCGTAGGGTGTTCTTGTCCTGGTCGAGCGTTTCTGAGGTTTGTGTCGTCAGGTTTCGAATGAAAATCTTCTCAGGTAGCACGGTGACCCCTTCGTTGTCGTTTTCTCCTCGGTCGTAGTCGGGTCGTCTGGATAGTGCGTCTGCGCATCTGTTGTTGGTTCCCTTGATGTGGTGGATCTCGAAGTCGTATTCCATGAGTTCCAGAACTTCTTGGGCTACGCAGCGACTTATCTTTTGGGGGGATTTCCAGTGCATGAGGTTGAGGTGGTCCGAGAAGATTTTGACCTTGTGTGGGGATCCGGCTAAGAACGGTCTCCAATGTCGCAGTGCTTTGACGATGGCTAGGAGCTCCAGATTGTAAATGTCGTAGTTGCGTTCCGCTTCGTTCAGTGTGGCTGAGAAGTATCTGATGGGGTGTCGTTTCCCGTCTTTCTTCTTCTGTAGGAGGACTGCTCCTACTGCGTACCCCGACGCGTCCACTTCAAGTCCAAACTGGTCCGTCAGGCTAGGGTGTGCGAGTACTGGTTCACTGGTGACAAGGTCTTTGAGGGTTTGGAAGGCTTTCTCTTCGTCTTTGCCCCATGTCCATTCGGCGTCCTTGCGCGTAAGTTTGTTGAGTGCTCGCGCATACGTTGCGAAGCCGCGAATGAAGAGTCGGTAAAAATTGCAGAAGCCTAGGAAGGAGCGTACATCGCGTACCTTCGTGGGGCGTGGCCAATCCCATATGCCGGAAATTTTTACGGGGTCCATGCGAGTTACCCCCTTTTCAAGGATTACCCCCAGGTAATCCATTCGCGGTTGGTGGAAGAGACACTTTTCGGGTTTGAAGTAGAGGTCGTGGTCAAGTGCTACTTGCAGTACAGCGCTGACGGTGTTGATGTGGGCTTGTAGACCTGCTTCCTCGGTTGTAGCGATGCCGATGTCGTCCATGTATACTCGGATAACGGTTCCTCACGTTTGGTAATAAAGAATGATGTCTCCCAGAATGTCGTTCATCATATTCTGGAAGGTTGCTGGCGAGTTAGTGAGTCCGAAGTACATGACGAGGGGTTCGAAGAGTCTGTATTTGGTTTTAAATGCGGCTTTGGGTTCGTCGCCTTCTTTGACTCGTATGTTGTTGTACCCCCACCGTACATCCAATTTGGTGTAAATATGTCCGTTGCCCAGGTCGTTGATGAGTTCCGCCATGAGTGGTAGGGGGTATTGGTTACGTACGGTGCATGCGTTAATCTTCCGATAGTCTTGTACTGGTCGTAGTTTGCCATCCTTTTTCTTGATGAAGAAGAAGGATGACGCGTATGGCGATTTGGAAGGGCGGATGTAACCCATTTTGAGCTGCTCGTCGAGCCACTTGCGTAGCTGCTTGTCTTCGTCTTGCGACATGGGGTAGACTTTGCAGTCAATGCTGGCCGGGGTTTCAGGTTTAAAATCTATGGCATGGTCCCATGGTCGTGAGGGTGGGAATCGATGGGACGCTTCTTTGCTGAATATTTTTGCGAAGCGTTGGTACGGCTCTGGTATGACAGCTGCGACCGTGTTTTGTTTAGCTGCGATGGCGAGTTCCGTAGCGGTGGTACGTATCTGGCATGCTTCCTCGAGCTCTTGTACGGCATCTTCCTTTTCTTGTTGGGTGATTACACTCGCTATCGTGGTTTGTAGTTCCATGGGATTTATTGATCAGAGTACTACCAGGAGTGCGTTTTCATGAATGGTGGCATGAGTCCAACTGATGGTCGGTTCGTAAGTGGCGAGCCAGGGGTATCCGAGGACTAGTTCCTCGTTTCCGATGTCCGTGACTAGGAACCTCATGACTTTGTTAATTCCGTTGGTTTGGACGTCTAAGTCGACAAAGTGAGTGATAGACCCAGCTTTATTTTCGGTGTTATCTATGTTCCATATTTTCTTGGGTCGCTCAAGGGTTTGTAACCCGAGGCCCATGCGTTTGGCGAACGCGGGTCTTATGAAATTATCGGTGGCTCCGGAATTGACGAGCCCTTTTATGTCGGCCATGGAGTAACTTGTATGAATCGAGACTGGAATTCGAAGCGAACGGTAGCGAGTCATGATTACAGAGTTACAATTAACTGCCCTCACCCAGGCCAATGGGTTTAGGCGTCCTGAAAACCCTCTTGGGTCCATAGGTCTTTGAATATGAGGTCTTTAACCTCGTCACTCGCCCCTCGTATAGTGTCCATCCATCCTTTTGCTTGCTCCTCCGCCGTGGACTCTGCGCGTCTTGTGATTACGGGTTCTTGGCTGTAGTAATCCGTTTCTGCCCCTCGGCTTGTGCTGGCGCGTGGCTGGTATTGTTGTCTTTGTTTCCTGGGGCGCGTACAGTCTCGTGAGAAGTGGCCGGGGTTACTACAGTTGTAGCAGATGACTTCCCTCATGTCCCTGCGCTGTCCGCCCCCTCTTGCCTGTCCGGGTCCTCCTCGCGGTGGGAACGGTGGTTTGGGGTCTCCTACCATGGTGAGTCTAGCACGGGTTCTATCTGCCGACGTATCCATCGCGTTTGGGTTGTATTGTGGCGGTGGGAAACGAGGTGGTCCCCAGGGCAGGGCGTATCTGCGTGGTTGGTTTTGTCGTGTGGGTGGTCCTCGGGATGGCGCGCTGGTGAGATTGAGTCGGGCGCGTAGGTGGATATACTGCTTTTGTCGGCATATGGCCGCATCCTTCCATTTGTTGAAACTCTGTGGGTCGTCTAGTTCGTAGATTTTGGTGAACAGGGCCTTGGGTAGTCCCGCCGTGAATCGGTCCAGGGTTTGGCGATCGTTGAGACGGTAATCAGCCTTCCGCGCTAGCTGTTCGAAGTTGGTGACGTACGAGTCAATATCATCTCCGACCATCTTGAACCCCCTGGCTAAGGTAGCTTGCGCTTCCTCTTGTTTGAGGACATTTGAGAACCGGTCTGTGAATCCTGCGGTTAGTGTGTCCCATAGGTATTCATCGTATCTGCTTCGTCCATGGCGAAGTTCGGTGTTGAGCCACTGCAGGAACCCAAGCGTCCAATTTGCTACTTGAGGTCCTTTGATGAAACCTAGGAAGAGTAGGCATCGTCGATAGACGTTGGTCATGATCGGTGCTTCTACGTTTTGCCCCCAGTAAATGTGCCATTGAGTGAGGAATGACTCGTACTCTTTGCGGTTGCCATCGAAGACGCTTGGAGTCTCTCCGGCCAATCTTTCTGTTCCATGAGGTGGTCCTACAGGGGGTCCTGCAGGTGGTGGCCCTCCTGGCGGGGGTGGTGGTCCTCCTCCGAAGGGGTTGCCTCCTCCGCCGAAGTGCGGAGGTCCTCCCCCTCTTGGTGGGTTTGGTGGTCCTTGGCCGAATCCGCCTCCGGGTCTTCTTGGTGGGACGGGTTCACCAGCTCCTGGTGGTGGATCTGGAAGGTTGGGACCTACTGCGCGGAATATGGCTGCGTCGTCCGCCGTCATGCGGTGTCCCGTTGTGGGGTTGATGGGTCGTAAATAGGCTTCAGCCTCTTTGGTGATGCGTCGCACTTCTTCTGTTGTGAGTTCTTCTTGGGTGATAGTGGTAGTAGCCATTTCTGCGGGTGCGTGTACGTGGATTGTCTCTGGTTCGTTCAGGCGTAGGGACTCAGCTGTCTGTATTACTTCTTCAATCTCCGATTCGTCTCCTCCGTTGGAAGTTTCTTCGTCGCCGCTCGTTTCTGAGGGAGCTGGGGTTCTGGGTTCGGAGGTGCTGGGTTCTTCTTCTGGTTGTCCGTCGATTCGTCCCCACTGTTCTCTGGTAGGTAGTCCTCTGCTGTCGATATTGCAGTTGAAGTTTCTTCCTGCTGGTCGCACTGCGTCGAATCGATTGTCTATGGGGTTCCACGTAATCTCCACCCAGCAAAGGTTGTCGAAGTTGAACTCAACTGGTCTATATTGGGTGGGTCCCGATGCGAAGTCTACGAAGTATCTGGTCTCCCCTCGGTATTCTCTCCACTTAGCTGCTCCTAGGAATTGTACTGGTATGTTGCGGTCTCCCCTTCGTTCAAGGGAGTAAGTTTGAAAGTTTCTCCACTGGTCTCGAGTTGTGAACGCCACGGTGAGGGATCTTGGTCTTAATGTAACGCCACCACTGGCGTTAGTCCGACTTGGACTGCGAAAGGGTGTTCACGACTTAGCGAATATCTCGGTGATGAGTCACGTGACTTGGATACGTGTACACGGCGCTTTAAAGGGGCACGTGACACTGATGACCGGGCACTAGGACGACTCGGGTCACTAGGCTCTTATCGATGAAGATGACTTGCTCAGAGAGACAAGTATAGCACGCACGTATGAGGCAAGAAGAAAGTGGTGATTGAAGAAGACCAAGATGGCATATCTTGGTCTTATCGGTCCACTATTTATACATGTACGAGGCAGCTTTAAAGCTCCTCCCGAATCCGTACGACTAGTAGCGTAAGTAGCTCGAACCCTACTACAGCTATCCTAGGAATGAGTCATGCCACATCGGCATGTGATATTACTACGCTGACTGATACTCGAGTCCATGACACATTACGTCTTACTAAGGGGTCATCACCGTATAGTAAGTGTCCACTTCGCGTACCGTGACAGTATGCCAGCAGATGCGCCAGCACATAGACTCGCTGGCACTGACGCGTCCCTCAGAAAATAGTGTAGAAAGTCACAGACAGTACAGTATATAAGGAGGAGTCGTCTAGCTTGTATTCGGTATCTTGGTCTTTTAATAATCTATCCCATCCCTTGCCTTGTCTCCCGTCCTTCAAGTCCGACGCTTTTCGCTTAGATAAGCAACCCGGCCCGGTTGACCCTCTTGCGCGTGTTCGCTCGAGGAAGAGTCCCTTGGACTGTAAACGTGATCTCGCCCGACCCTCTTGCGTGTTCGCCTGAGGAAGAGTCCCTTGGACTGTAAACGTCGCAGAGTCGCCCGACTATAAACGTGTTTACATATGCCTTGTGAACGATCCAGGTGATCGTAACATAAGACCAAGATCCCCTACCAACCCCGCGTGGAAAGTACCGCACGTGGACCCCACCGAGCGCGCCTGGTATAGAGCCCAGGTAGTCGAACGCCGAACGACCTCGCGCAGAAATGCGAGCTTAGCCGAGGAAGAAACGACCTCTCTCGGGACCGTGAACATAAGGGCAGACAAGCCGAGACAGACGACACGACCATCGAGGCAACACAGACACTCGACCTCTCTCGGGACCACGAATATAAGGGTGGACAAGCCGAGACAAACGCAGACGACCGCCGGGACTCATGCAGATGTGCCAAGCCGGATCCAGACCCCGCCAGTACAGTCCGAGTACTGTACTAGCCGCTGACTCTGTGCGGAACAGAGAGATACCGCCGACGTACTACCGAGCAAACCATGACACTTGGTACTTGTGAAGATCACCTTTTTTGCTGTGGGTATAGAGCCCCACCTGCCTGTCCTGTCCAGTGCGGTCAAGTCGATGTGCACTTCTGTTTCGCTAGCTCCGCAGACCTCAGACGCCGTGACCCCTTGCCCACCAACCAGAATGCTGACCATCATCACGCAGACGATGACCGGACCCACCCCGACGCCGTTCACCAGAGACCATGTGCAGGCCCAACAGTTCCTCATCGAGTTTTCGCAACTCGAACGAGCGAACCTACGACACGTACTGATAACCCGCCCCGCACTACGAGTAGAGCTTGCGCTCTCGTTTATTCGCGGACCCCTGACCGACCCGTGGAAACAAACCGTTCAACGCGGCTCCCCGGACGACACGGAAGATGAAGAATTGTGGGACAAGTTTTACGACTCGTTCTGCACTGCATGGACTGACGACCTCCCCGTACCCGTGCCTCAGACCCCATCACCACCAGTACCAGCTAACGACAAGACCATCGACCCACCAGCAACCGCCTCCGATGCGCAGCGCACGGAGGAAATCCAAGTCAACGACCTTGCGAACGTTCCCGCAGGAGGAAATGCAGAGTTATCACCACGGACACGCACCCCTGCCGATGAAGACGAGGATTGGACCCTCTTCGCCCCCCGTGCCCCTGTCCCCGCTCCTCTGACACCCGCTGCTCCCGCACTCATCGACGACTTGGTACGTCCCATTGAAGAACCAGCACACCCGTCAGCACCCGTTCAGACCCTCGCCACCCCAAGTATCACACCGCCCCCACTTGTCTCGACACCGCAGACCAACCGCGTCGCGCAGCGCGTAGAGAAACGCCAGCGCGACTATACCTCAGAGGAGGGAGAAACACGCCCCAGCAAGTACGCACGTACCGCACCAATTACTGGCCCTCCTCGCACAAACCCGCAGCTCGGACGACGCAGCGTCCCATTACCCAGAAAGTACGCCTACGCACCGCAACGTGCAGCCTCAGCACCTGTAACCAGCGCCCCGCGCTTCATTGTCCCGTACTCGCCACCTCCCCGCCGACTGCCCGGCCCACCCGGCGACCCCACTCGCGACACATTCACCTTGGAAGACCACCGCACCATTGTCGAGGATGACAACACGCTAACGAGGGGGGTAAAAACCCTCGATGACTCGGTTTTCGCCCCCGTTTCAGCACAGGACGCCATGGATTCCCCCCTGCAGACCCCGCCTTGCGCCCACCTATTCCCTCGTCACGCGCTCAAGAGACCTTGCAACCCGGACGAGCTCGCGACCAGGACGACAGACAGACGACGCTGCGGTAATGCGCGCTCCCCGTACCCAGCCACCTCGTGTAACCACGACAGACACGCTCGACAAGCCCACCCAACCACCTCTCCTGAAAACGCAATGCCAACCCCAGTCGCGCCCCGAACCATGAGAAGACGACGTCGCGCTACCGCAGCAGCACGTTCGACACTGCCCCAGCTGAATCTAACAGCCACGTGCCGCGACTCACGTCCCGTACCATGCCACGTCCCATGCGACCCCGACGAACTCGCGACACAAACCACAGCGTGTGATGAACTACTCACTCGGAGTAGTTGATTTGTACACCCGGTTATCTCTGATGGAGACGCGAGGGACGACGAAGACGGAATGGAGGGTGTCGAGGGAAAACTTGGCTTTATACTCGAAGATAACAGTGAGGTTACCCACAACGTCCACAGATACGTTATGAGCACTTATCCAGTCTACTAACTGGAGGAGGTTATCCAAGAGGAATCAAGTGACAAGTGAATTGTCAAGTGGATTTACAAGGGAAAGACAAGTGGACAGTCTGAGGAACTATCCGAACTATGGCTAGGCTTATATACATGAGGGCATGGTCTGTGCGTACTTTAGGGCAGGCCTACTGCTTCCCTACGGGTGCTGCGCAATGGAACATTCTGGAAGGCTCTAAATATATCAGCCAATGGGAATAATCATAGGCATGGTACGACTGCTCCGCAGTCGATTGCGCGATCTTGCGCCATGATGACGTGATTGGTCTGCAGTCCAATCAGAATAATCACAAGGAGTGGCGTGACTGCTCCGCAGTCCAATAGGATAAATCCAAAGAGTGGTACGACTTTCTGCCATCTGGTGGCTTGGTAATGGCTTTGTCATGGCTTGGTAATGGATGACAGATCACGTGACCTTCGGAGTACGAAATTGGAACTCCGATCCCGGATTTCCCCATTAGGAAGTTGATTACATAAAACCGGGCCATCGCGGACCGGTCCTTGACGCGCGAGTCACGACCAAAGTTCTTAGGTTCGTGACACAGTGGAACTCGCCAATCGACGTCCCCTCCACGCTAACGCAGCGGAGACCACACCACGACCACGCCCGCCAAGCTCAGTAACCACGCATGACCATGACAGGCCCGTTCACACCACATGCCAGCAGCCCGACAGACAATGAAACCGCGCTAACGCAGCGGTGGAGATGTTCCTCGCACAGTACGACGCAGCCCGGACGACACCAGCGACCGCACCAACCCCGACACACGCAAGACGCACTTACAACGCCATCATGCAACACCTCGACCTCCGCCTACCGAAGAACCCAGACAAAACAGGCGTCACCCAACCCTTCGCGTTAAAAGTAGGGCCGAGTGCGATTCTCCGACGATGGAAGACAGAGTAGCAAAATTGTTCGAGGACGAACAAATCAAGAGAGGGGCGTATGTCATGATCACGTGACATTTCCCACGTATGTTTCAGTTTTGGTTTCTCAGTTCTTGACTCAGCCCGGACTTGTTATCAAGATCAGTATCAGATTGTTCTCAGAGTATTCTCGGAATGACAGCGCGACTGCCAGTGCTTGCCTCATGTTTGGTGACTCACTGTATGCCAGCAGATGCGCCAGCACATAGACTCGCTGGCACTGACGCGTCCCTCAGAAAATAGTGTAGAAAGTCACAGACAGTACAGTATATAAGGAGGAGTCGTCTAGCTTGTATTCGGTATCTTGGTCTTTTAATAATCTATCCCATCCCTTGCCTTGTCTCCCGTCCTTCAAGTCCGACGCTTTTCGCTTAGATAAGCGACCTGGCCCGGTTGACCCTCTTGCGCGTGTTCGCTCGAGGAAGAGTCCCTTGGACTGTAAACGTGATCTCGCCCGACCCTCTTGCGTGTTCGCCTGAGGAAGAGTCCCTTGGACTGTAAATGTCGCAGAGTCGCCCGACTATAAACGTGTTTACATACGCCTTGTGAATGATCCGGGTGATTGTAACACATAACCTGATGAACAGTAAACATGGAGGACATACTCACAGTGACAAAGTAGACTGTGGTGAGATATGTGGGTGTACTGGAAGCAGCAACAGAGTAGTCTTGCAGGTGAAGCAGATGTAGAGTCTGGCACACAACAGATGAGAACTGGTGTGGTGCCAGAGCGTACATGATACTCTACTTATACTGCTACAGGGGGTGACACTAGTAACACAGGTCACAGTAAATACAAGGCACATTGTTCTACATAGAGACAAAAGGAATGTACTGTTCTGGAGAACAAGGCGTATAGAACAATAAGAATCCAGACTATGATATCATAGTGACATCACAATAAAGATAAGGAGGCAAAGGGAAGTACAAAGACAATAGTACAAGAACGGTCTAGAGAAGTCCATAATGTCACGTACATGTGATGTCATAGATAAGAGAATACAGGAAGTCCGAGATTGTAAAGATCAACATAATCTAATCTACATGTCCGGTATATCTAATCTAAAGCAGTCCATTATCTGCGTGTCCATATGAGCTGCTAAGTGCGTGTGGGTCACTTATCAACATTCCCAACATCACTGCACTTGTGCACAGCCCTAGCCATTTGATACCAGCATATCCACAATCAGCAGGGGCCTGCATACAACATCTCATGCCCCACAGAGGCCTGCACAACTGCAAGCAATGCTTCACACCCCTCCTCCTATCCTGCTTCATCTTGTCCCTTGCTCTTCTACTCTACCTTTCCCCTGCATACCTTAGCTTAGTAGGGTTCTTGTGTATTTAAACCCAGCCCTTGCTGAATACAATCAGCGTATTGAAAAAAAAAAACATACATGGGAGAAATATACCATAAAAGGAAGGTGGGTGGTGGGGGTTCAGCCCCTATTGAAAAACAAAAGTTTGACCCTGGGTATTTTTTTCTGGTCCCACCCCCCTTGAGACTTCGGCAACACTAATTATTTAACTTGCTATAGCCTACTATAGGCAGTGGCTTTTAAATACATAAATGTAGCTTTTATGATGATCTGCAGGTCTTCCCTCTGTATCCTATCTGCAGTCAACAGAATAGTCATGTGGCCCATGGGTGTAACACAATCTATATTTCTATTATGTATTACTGTGATTTCAAGCAGAAGAGCTGTACTGTACAGCATGGCTTGTTCGCGTTGCTCACTCACCACTGTACAGTACAGCTCTTCTGCTTGAAATCACAGTAATACATAATAGAAATATAGATTGTGTTACACCCATGGGCCACATGACTATTCTGTTGACTGCAGATAGGATACAGAGGGAAGACCTGCAGATCATCATAAAAGCTACATTTATGTATTTAAAAGCCACTGCCTGGTTTAAACCCTAACCTTACTAGAAATAGTGCTGAAATATTATATGCAATATATGGGTCAGATACAGATATTGCCCCATACAAACCCTAACCTTATGGTACTTCTATGGTACTAATAGGGTTTTGGTACCAGAGTCTTGTATACTACTCAGATATAGTATGCAGCACTGTTATCATACTTTATAGTGCTGTGTATATCTGCATCTCATATATCTTGGTATATGCAGCACTGCTACCATCCTAATATAGTGCTGCTGGCCCGCGTATACTGACATCTTGTATACGCGGCCCTATCAGGGTTCGGCGCATATGCCATTCGACTTGCAACACAATAAAACATATATTTCGAGTACAAATAGGGCCGCGTATACAATATGTCCGTATAAGCGGCACTGTTATCATACTGTAGACTGCCGCGTATACTGACATCTTGTATACGCGGCCCTATTATGGTTCTGCGCATATGCCATTCGATCGGCAACACAATAAAACATATGTTTCGAGTACAAATACGGCCGCGTATACAAGATGCATGAGTACGTGGCACTGTTCTCATACTGCATAGTGCCGCGTATACGGACATCTTGTATACGCGGCCCTATTAGGGTCTGGCGCACATGGCGATCGATTCGCAACACAATAAAACCTATATTTCGAGTACAAATAGGGCCGCGTATACAATATGTCTGTATACGCGGCACTGTTATCATACTGTAGACTGCCGCATATACTGATATCTTGTATACACGGCCCTATTTGTACTCGAAATATAGGTTTTATTGCGTTGCGAATCGATCTCCATGTGCGCCAGACCCTAATAGGGCCGCGTATACAAGATGTCAGTATACGCGGCACTATATGCGGCACTAACAGTGCCGCGTATACAGACATATTGTATACGCGGCCCATATTTGTACTCGAAATATATGTTTTATTGTGTTGCGAATCGAATGGCATATGCGCCGAACCATAATAGGGCCGCGTATACAAGATGTCCGTATACGCGGCAGTCTACAGTATGATAACAGTGCCGCTTATATGGACATATTGTATATGCGGCCCTATTTGTACTTGAAATATATGTTTTATTGTGTTGCGAATCGAATGGCATATGCGCCGAACCCTGATAGGGCCGCGTATACAAGATGTCCGTATACGCGGCACTATGCAGTATGATAACAGTGCTGTGTATCCATGCATCTTGTATACGCGGCCGTATTTGTACTCGAAATATATGTTTTATTGTGTTGCCGATCGAATGGCATATGCGCCGAACCCTGATAGGGCCGCGTATACAAGATGTCCGTATACGCGGCAGTATATGGTATGATAACAGTGCTGCTTATATGGACATATTGTATACATGGCCCTATTTGTACTCGAAATATAGGTTTTATTGTGTTGTGAATCGATCGCCATGTGCGCCGAACCCTGATAGGGCCGCGTATACAAGATGTCCGTATACGCGGCACTATGCAGTATGATAACAGTGCCGTGTATCCATGCATCTTGTATACGCGGCCGTATTTGTACTCGAAATATATGTTTTATTGTGTTGCCGACCGAATGGCATATGCGCAGAACCATAATAGGGCCGCGTATACAAGATGTCCGTATACGCGGCAGTCTACAGTATGATAACAGTGCCGCGTATACGGACATATTGTATACGCGGCCCTATTTGTACTCGAAATATATGTTTTATTGTGTTGCCGATCGAATGGCATATGCGCCGAACCATAATAGGGCCGCGTATACAAGATGTCTGTATACGCGGCACTATATGGTATGATAACAGTGCCGCGTATTGAAGCATCTTGTATACGCGGCCCTATCAGGGTTCTGTGGATATATCATGTATATTTATTTCTCATATATGTGAAATATTAGGGAAATTTTAACCCTGAACCTTAGGGTGAACCCCTAACTGAATTAAATTAGCCCCCTATGAATAGTTCTAGAACATTCTAGAACATTCCATTACGTAACGTCATGTGACCTTTTCTTCAGAGATTTGGACATACTGATTACATAAGCAATCACGTGATAGAAGGTTCCAGAAGGTTCTATGTGAGTCATTCTTAATGCTAAAAGAGGACATGGAGTACTCGGAATAGTAACTTCCCTACGGGCGGTGAAAGGCCTTGGCACATGATCCATATTGAACAAAGACGCTAACAGGAGTTCTGTCTGGCTTTGCATATTCTTTTTAGCACGTGACTGATCACGCCATTCTCTTGGCATGGTCTGTGCGCAGGCACCGGTAATTATAAGTACCCCAACGCAATCAGGGCGCGGGAAAAAGGCACCATAAGCGGACTTTCAAATGAGACCTGAAGAGCATATAAGCGAAAGGTTTTGGGATTGGGATCTCCATCCCCCTTGTCTCATACCACCTCAGCACCTTTGGTGCCTCGTCTATTGTTTTGCTACGCTACCCTAAACCCTAAACCCTTCTGTTGTTTTGCTACTCTACCCTAAACCCTAAGTTGTGCTGATTCGGGTCATCTGCGATCACAAGAATGTCGGCCACTCAGCCAATTCCTAGCTGATTAAAAAGACTTCTGTATTAATGTGCCGTCCATCCACAAAGGCATATAACTCACCGATGGCTCCAATTCTGAATCCGAATGTGTGGGACGACAAAAGATCACAAAGTCCTGGATTTGCACTCGGTCGTTACCATTCTGGGCGACAAACAACTCCACTTGATGAAACTTTGACTTTGCTGTTGGAGCACCAAAGTTGGGACACAGTACTTCAAGTTGAGACGTTTTTGTGTCTTCCCACCGAACTGGTGGGAGTCGTGTATAGCACACACGTCGTCCCGACTCCTCTTTCTTGTGTGAGTATTTTATAGTGCCTCCAGAGGGAAGGTGAACAAACGAATAAATGAGAGGCAAGTGGTCACACCTGGCTTTTGCGTGCTTTCCTTGGGAAGTCCGAGCCAGCCCAGGTATTTGTCATGCGTTGATATAAAGTCGAGGATCCACTGTCCCGCGTGGGCCCATGTTCCGGTATGAGGGTCGTGCCAATAGCCCCCAGTGGCAACATGCTTGATGCGATCCAGTGCTGCAAACGCATTACAGCTGTCACGACTTGGCACCTGCCGATTGCTATAGATGCACAAGAGGCGAAATACGTGGTTAAATGACTCATAACGCTCAGTTGAGAACAAGACTGCAGGTCCAAAACGACGGATAAACTCAGGAAGGTGGACAAGGAAATGAAACTTTGGCTTTGCTATAAGGATGCCCGGTGAACACTTTGCTGTGATGTTAAGAAAGTCCTGAATGGTTCGGGATAGCGACATCTGCAGCGCATCAGGGTGTTATCGACTGAACAACTTGAAAGTGGCCTCATAACTCACCACATAGTCTTCTACATCCTCGATCTCAGTGTGCCAGAGTAGGACAACGAGCGTACCAATAATATTCCAAGCACGCAAAACATCCTGGGCTACAAGGTCGTAAATGAGGAATGGCATGACTTGCGCCAGGCCCTTGAAGTGCTTTCCGATCAAGCTTCCGTGATACTGGCAAATATACCCAGCATCAGTACTCGGCGCATTTAACCCCCTCCAGTTAGTAGAAACAAGTCGAGTCTGGAATAGACCCATGGACTTGCGACCCTTGAGAATCCAAATGGTCTGAGCCCAGTAGTATTTTACGATGCCAAGGAGGACGGTATGAAGAATTTCAGTTGGGGTATTGAGATGCATGTTAAAGCCTGCGAATACCACGAGTTACGAACCCCAACTGACATCGACTGAATACATACCTGGCATTCCGATGAGCGGATTTATGCCTTGTTTTTTCAACAAAGCATCCAGCTCTTCACTTAGCTTAGTTTGTATCTCGTCCTCAGACAGTTTCTCGGTGTCCTCATGAAATGACACGCTTGCCACTTCCTGAGTAGAGCCAGCAGTTGTGACTCCTTGGAAACCGTCATTCTCTGCTGTTGGATCCTGCAAAGATATGAGCGCTCCAGGGCTTCTCAAAATGAAAAACCTCACGGTCCTCACCAGAACATCGGCGTGGTCTGCATCGACATTTGTCGGGTTGGAGAAGTTGTCAGTTGTCGGGTCGGGGACGTCGTCAGTTGGGTCGGGGACATCGTCGGTCATTGGGTTAGGGCTTGGGTTGGGGACATCGTCAGTCATTGGGTCAGGGACATTGTTGGTCATCAGGTCGGGGACATCGTCGGTCATCGGGTCAGGGACATCATCAGTCGTTGCTTTGGCACCATTCTGAGAGGCTGTTAGTGACTTTCTGCTGCGCAGTGCCTTTCCCTTCGTGGTTATGTAGTTTATGATAGGTGTGACTGTTGCCTCTTTGATGCCATTACTACGCACGACCGAATCTACTTTGTCAGAACCTCCGGGAAGCACGCAGAGCTCCAGCTGCTGCTCGATCACCCGTTTCATCTCATCTGGGTCACGGATACACCCAATCTAATGTACATGTACGTGTCATAGGTGTTGTAACAAATAGTGATAATACTTACCTCAAATATCTTCGAAAAGCCTTCATTTGATTTCTTTTGTGCTCTGGTGCCACCAACGTCACATGTACGACAGAAATAGTTCGCATTGAGGCCAGCCTGACTTGTCTGTTCGGCGTGCATTGGGTTGTCACTTGCAGTGAAAATCAGATAGGGGATCGTCAATATCTCCTTGCCTGTTTTACAATCGAATGTAACCGCAGGGGCAACCAATGCATTACTAATGAATGGTAAGATATGGTGAACAGACGGAATGAGGGTTCGCACATACTCCATTGAGTCCCGCACAGCGCGCATGAGCTCCATTGGAGAAGCGTTTGGGGATGACGCAACAAACTTTGTACAAAACTCCTTGTCCAACATCTCGCGGGGAAGCCCTGCATTGGACAAGTAAACAACAATGTGCTTGTTCCACTGCTTCGAGATGTTTGCTGAGGTGTCGTCCATGAAGAGAATAACAGGCACTGTGTAAACCATCCGACCATCTGCCTCCACACGCAGAGGGTGTGGCATATGGGACGCATATTCTCTCGAAGTATCTGAGTAGACAATCACAATCGTTAGCACGAAACAGGCCACCACTCAACACGTAGCGGCACACCTGTAAACCCGCACTTAAATTCTTGCTCGTTGGATTGAATGTCCAGGAAGGTGCGCCAGAACACGTTAACGTGCATAGTTGACTCCTCATCTGAAACAACAAAACCCGCCTATAAAAAATGGTCAGAATGCCGTCGACATCAGGAGTTAAAGGGCGAACATCGGTTCGCACAACTTTATGGCCAAGCGACCATAAGTCGCGCACAGATGGCTCATACACCTGAGAGCTGCCATTTTCAGTCAACCCGACGCCTGACAGTTTTGCATGTTTCGGAAGTCGATAGAAAAAGCGATGTGGGATAAAGTAAGTGCCTTCGGAGGTTTGCAGAAGCTCGTCCACAAAAAATATGCGATCGTTAACGCATACAGTGGGTACAACAAGGTTGGACGGCATATCCATGAGCATCTTTGACCCATGGAATACTTGTGAAGCGCCCCCTTCACCATCGATGGGATAGTCCCAGATCGCAAACCGGGTAATAGGATTCGCGTAGTCCTGCAGGTGCCAGCTGGGTCAGGGCTTATGGACTACGACGGGGCAAGACGTACCTTTGCTATCATATGGGGGATATCCTGCATGTATACTTTGTGACCCATGCCAGTCGTGAGAGCGGTGACCGAGTCCCCAATAGTGTTCTTGAGCTTTTCCTGGAACCGAGATAACGCGTAATAGGTGGGGACATTGGGTGCGCCAAGTTGTGACGCCCAATTGAGAACGGCCTTCTTCTGTTGCTCTGAAAACTGAAGTCGGGGGGAGCTGAATAGAGGGTCTGTCAGGAATAACTTAGGGGCATGAGCGTGCGTGAATGGAGTGAGAGTTGCAAGACTTACTGCAGAGGACGGCCATGGATATGTTGAACATGTTGGGCTGACCGAATCACGGTGTGCATCTTTGAGAGATGCAATGGCTAATTGTGTTCAGCATGGAGGAGGGGTAGTGAAGAAGAAACTCACCGTCAAGGTCAATGTTGAAGTCATCAGCATGTGAGTTGCTGTCATCTCCATTGGGCCATATGAATTCCTGGTCAACAAAGTCCACGTCGCTGTCTCCCGCAGTAGTATCCGAAAGGTCAGAGACATTAAACTGGCTGGTGGACACGCTATTTCCAATGCGACTGCCTTCTGTAGCACCCAAAAGGCCAGAGATGGGAAATGAGTCCTCAAGGCTCATTGTACTCGGAGCGTTAGCGGACAAAATAGGAACCAAGGGTGGGGAATCTATGGTATAAAGCGCAGTAGCAGTGAACGCGCCGCCCTCTGCTGTCATCTAATGAAGTTAGACATTAAGAGCGGTAAAGGGCATCTATCCTCACCAACTCAGCAGGCAGAGGCTGCCACATTTTGCCCATTACATTAGATGCAACGGGCCCAGCCAAGCCTGGTGTTTGAGTTGCTCGCGACTTGGCTCGCGATGCAGCCCTCGAAAAGCGCTGGTGAACACCAGATGAAATGTGCGCACTTGTATGATAAGCCTTCATGATGCGTGCTCTTCCCTTTCGCGCTGGACACACGAGGCATTCAAAAATGTTGTCGGGATGTCTCAACCAATCTGGAAGGGGGAAATGATACGGTGATACCAACATCAACGAAGACCAGCTAATGACGTACCTGCAGAACTGAGGTCACCATTATGCCTGCCTCCGTCCCCCGGAATTGCGCTGCGTGAGCGCCCCATGGTGTGTCTCAACGGTGTCGCGAAAGTGAGTAACTTTAAGTTTCTTGTGTCCGAGTCCACACTTGTGTTCACGCATCGCACGTCACGCGTCGACCGACTTCCCATCACGTGAGTTCTGCCTTCTGTTTGCGTGCGTGGGTCCCTGCGCTGTGTCTCATCGAACCCATGGAGGTCACAACTGCAACATCTTTTTTCACTCATCCCCTGTCTTCACAAACTTCAGTCACATTTTCTCTTACTTTTGAGGGAAATCTCCCTCATGATCTCCACGATTCAGAAGTGGTAAGCAAACTTGTTAACGCTCAACGCATGCTAACTGAGATTCTCCATACCAGCCGTTTGAACTGACGGTCCATCTTCTCCCGGAGTTTGCATCTCTTTGCCCTGTTATTCAGACCATTGATCACTGTCCAGGAGCAGTTCGGCCAAGGAGTGAGGAGGTACAGCCTAACACGGTAAGTGCCACTTCACTGTCTCAGACTGTGTTCACACCTTCACATGTCATAGACGCAGACTCATGTTGTGCCGATCTCATTCCTCCCTCTTGCACCGGCTTTTGACAAATCGTCCACTGTGGCCTGGGTGACGCTTGCGTCCCGAGTCCAGAGTTGGCTCACTTTTTATATACAAGACCAGGACTTGCTGCACTGGAAATGGGGTGCCGAGGTGTTTTGGATAGCTTTCATCGCCGCATTTCCCAGCTTTCCCCTTGGAGAATGGCCCCTTTGGGACGTATGAATCCCGTTAGCGGGTGCGTTCATCGAGAGGCAAGTTGTTCCGAACGATTTCGAAGAGACTGTTCAGCGATCGAGCGAGCGCACCAGCGAGGAGGACTTGAGCAAACGGCGCGAGGAGTTGTGGAGAGACTTCTGTAAGGTAGTCAAGGTCATGTATCCTTTCCCCATCCATGATGACGAGGTTGGGGGACAGAATGTATGAACTACTGTTAGTTCACTCCTTTCGTACCATCATGTGTAGCAGCCTTGTACTTGGCCCTGTACTTATGAGCGTACATCTATACCCGTTCGAGAATGGAAAATATGGTCTACTCTTCTCCATATCTCACTTTTGACTTCGTCACCGCTAAGCCCTACTTGAAACACCACTTAGCACAAAGTTGTCTCGACGACAAGTCAAGTCGCGCCTGCTGACCAATCTGGGGCAGCATAGACGCCCACGACCGCTCAGCCTGAAGGCTCAGCTCATGGGGCCCTTCCGCTCAGCCCCACCAGAACTTGAGCCAGCCCTGGAGCAGGGTCCAAATGTCACGGCTTGACTGTCACAATCCGAGTCACTCGGACGGGATTCGCCTCACAGCTAGCGAGGGAATGATAGGCCCAAACGCACTCACGCTCCACACTTTGTTCTGTTTACTTTTGGAGCAGGGCAAATAATGGGCTGAGCAGTGGCCGAGCCTTGCATATCATATTGCTGTTACTATAGTTGTTAGGCACACACCAGATTGGTGAATCTGAGTCTGAGTCACTGTCTGTGCATCTCCACAGCCATTCATTTCCTTGTTTGTCCTGCTCCAAAAGTGGCTCCAAAAGTAAACAGATCAATCGTGGCACGTGAGTGCGTTTGGGTCTATCATTCCCTCGCTAGCTGCAATTAGGCTCGTGACCAGCCTGTATATGATAATCGATATACATCGCAGGTTTACCCTTCATATACAGACGGTCACCGGTCTACAAGTCAGTTTAGGACCACCTCAGTGGTCCTAACAAGGTCACGCTTTGTCATGTAATGACACGATTCAAAACAATATTTTTTATATTTTTTTGTGAATGCGTTCGGAGGTCACAGTTAATCAAAACAATGTTTCGCTGCAGTCTCTGTTTCCCACCCAGGAAACAGAGGGTCCACTGAAACATTGTTTCAGGGCCCAGCCGCGCCAGACAGGCCCTAACATTTTATGGTTAAATTTCTATTGTCCGGCCCATCCCTTTTTTTTTTTTTTTTTTTTGACCATTTATATTCCACGGCAGTACATAGTACAAGAACGGTCTTCGCCTCTATAAAGAGAGTGAAAATTATGAAACACTGGTATCATAAGCTGAGCCCATGTGCGGTCGAGACATAAATATTCCAAGACGAAGTCTGAGAACAACCCGGCCCATCCCTTCAAACACAATTTGGTCAGTTCAGTCAACTCGGTCATCCTTGGTAATGGAGCTGCCCGGGCTGACGGGAAGGAGTGGTCAGTCCTGCCTATCTCGGACATCACTCTATGTTGACAATCATGACGACTTCTGCCAGTGGATCATTTTCTTCAAGTCGCCTTCGCTCAGTCATACACATGACTCCAAGTCATAGGTCATCATCCACTCAGTCTCAGAGCACTGGGCTCCTGTCACCACCTGCAAGCACTCGCACTTCGCTTGAAAGCCCACCAAACCCCCCTGCCCCCATTAGTGCTAGCACAGCTAGGGCCCCCCTGGTCATTGGATCGATTGTCTCACCACCAGACAGCCTGGCCAGCAGCCCTATTGGGAAGGATAGTCCCTTATCGAAGTTCCAAGCATTTGTCAAATCTGGGAACTCACAAGAGGAGGAAATTGAATGCGTGGTTGAGGGAGTCGACTCTTTGCTTGTCTGTAAACTTTTGGAGGATTTCAAAAGCTATATGGCTCAAACTGAGCAAGCGGATCTGTGGGACAGATTGAAGTAAGCATACACACACACTATTATGTTTCTAAACTAAACTGTGTGTACTATCAGCATTGACTTCATCTCCGACAAGTTGATTATCCGATTTCCAACGGCCGGGCACGAGCTTGTGTCAGACTTGGTATGCATGGTTCAAAACGAGGATCACCGTAGCGGCACTGGTGGTCCCCTCTTCTTTGGTGGGGGTATCGACATCCCCTTTCACTGTGGGGGGTTCAAGACTCCCGATTATGGTATATACGAGAGAAAAGGCATCAAAGACACTGATACTAGCAAGGATACTAGCCTTGATCATTCTGTTCCGACAATCGCATTTGAAGTCGGTTTCTCACAAAGTCGTGATAAGCTGATGAAGAAGGCGGCGCAACTCATTTGCCTTACTGCAGGGCACATTCTATTAGTCATCGCGATCGACATTGTTCACGTGCCAAATTCCTGCCCAAGAAGATTGAAGTCCGTGATTTGGTCCCATTGGGAGGAAGACCACATTCACCACGTCGAGGATCCAGAACACACGGTCGGTGAGGAAGATAACGTCATCACTCGCGTTACCGATTCCTCCACCCTGGCTTTTTCAGCAACGGTGAGTGTACATGGAATGACCCAGCGAGTCCATATCCGTGCTACTGAGAAGAAGAAATGGAGGGTGCGTATCAAATCTCTCTTACTTATTAACTAAATGTTAATGTGCCCCAGCTCTATCCCGGCGATCCAGAGATCCCGGAAATCAAAATCCTCCACCGTCACCTGTTTCGAGATCTCAATGAGGCTGCTGCAGAGATGACAGTTTTCAGCTTCAACACGAGTGAAGTCATGGCAGAGATTCTCTACCGTGAAGGAGTTCAAGTAGATATCGATAGCAGGAAAATTATAAACCCCAAGCGAGCTCGGGACGAGCGCGTTACCAGGGTGGAGAGATTGACCAAAAAACTTAAAACAGGAACTAGCCAAGTGTAGTTTCGTCACGATTTACTTTTATCTTCTCTCTGTATGTGTATTGATATGATTACTGTACTTGAGCAGCGTTCTGATACCAGTGGGCTTTTTTTATTTTTTAAAAACCGGTAGGGATGCCTGAGCGACCTGACATATGCTCCGTCACGTCCCACACCCAACTCGTCACTCGACTCCCTCCACCCTCTTCCCCACCCACGATATACTCAACATTTCCTATCTCCATGAGTACCAATCCCATATGCGTGCACCCTTCATCTCCCCCGATCCCCATCTCCTACAGGATGATGTGGGGTCGAGTGCGAGTATGAGAGTGTCGACCCAAGGGGATGACGTAGACAAAGAGGGAGATGAGATGAGATAAGACCGGTTCGGAGATAGAACACGAGGACGCAGAGCTGGGATCGGCGCGAGTGCAATGTGCAGATCGTCATTCTCAAGGTATCGGCGAAGGGACTCGGAAACGGCAAGTGAGAGAAGCAAGGATGATACAATTAGATGGATAAATTGGTTATGCTTCTGAGACACGAGAGCCGAAGCTATATACATGGAGGACGAGCCACAGGACACAGTAGGACAATAGCAGTAGTACAGGGAGAATACAGTGGACGCAGACACAAACAGAATACAATAGGCAAACGCAATACAGCAGCCGGGAACCGGGTATCGAGGCCGATGTGGCCGAGTCGTCGTGAACGCGCCGAGCGTGGCCGTTTGGCGGTGTTGCGCACGCAGAGCACATGTGGACCTTACAATGAGGAAGTGTTTTGATAAAGGTACGATGGTGTATCACTCGTACCTCCAGCCTCAATGACTGCAATACTAGGCTTTCCCAACAGGCATACATCAAACCGCTTCAACCGCGCTGACCTCAAGCCTCTCACCACGCTGATGGACATTGTATGGAGCCAAGTCCGGAGTCCGAAGGCGGAGAGGACCCCGCAGGGGTTAGAGAGTGAGGGAGAGCCGAGTCCGGAGCGATTGCGAACGGCCAAGGATGGGAGCGAACGAGATGAGAGTGGGAACGGAAACGGAAACGGAAACTAGCGAAGATAAGCAAAGTCGTCCGAAGCGGCGAGATGAGATGATGACCAGAGTAGGAGTGCCTGAGCGGCGGGCCTGACTCAAACCGGGATCACGCAGCGAGATTTAGAGGGGGAATATGACACTGAATTAACGAGTCAAGAGAACAGCCTTATATACATGCAAACCGGTAGACGAAGTATTCTGAAACCAAGTCGGATGCGTAGTGAGGAACAGGGATGGTGTAGAAGGGAGGCGGGGAGAGTGGAGGTACTACATGGCCAATTCACCCCGGACCCTATGGCCGGGTTCGCACGACCCACACTAAGTTGACCACGTGTCAGGGGTATTTTGGGTACCGTTGCCACATCAATCGGATACTGAACGCCAGGGCTGTGCCGACATTGCAGCTTAGACCGGTGACCGTCTGTATATGAAGGGTAAACCTGCGATATACAGACCGGTACATCTGAGTTTTAATCCCTATGGCATCTGTCTCCATTGAAAATTTACTTTTATGGGAATCCCCAAAATGGCATCTCATTATGTAAGTCACTGTAATCTGAACGCGTCTCGATATTGGGACGCGTCGTCTCGCGTCTGTATTGGTGGGCAGATAACTTGAATGAATATATGCACTTCTTCTCTTTCTTTTCTTGAGACATGGACCTCGCGACTGAGCTAGGGCTATGGGATATACAAGACCTCCCTGAGGACATGCTACATTCGACCTATGAGACTCTTGTTCCCTCAGAGCGTCGTCTTCCTGCTACTTTTTGGGCGCAATACGATGAAGAGAAGCAGTCTATCGGTCTCCGTGCCTGCCTCCTGCTTTGGGTTATCTCAAACTTCGAAGTTCTGCCTCGGGAGTTTCAGGTCACTGCGATGATTGCAATTATGTCTGGACAAGACTCATTGATTGATGTCGGCACTGGTGCAGGCAAGACCTTGTGCATGATTCTTCCTTGCTTGCTCTCCCCGGATACTATAGCTATCATCTTTTTGCCTTTGAAGCACCTTCAGTCGGTACAAGTACTTAGTTTTGCTCGTTATGGGATCAAGGCAATCGCTATTAACGAGGATACTCCTAACGACCCTGATCTCTGGCAGGTCTGCCTTTGCAGACTGTCTGTTCTGGATTGCTGTGACTTATGTGAGGCCTTTAGAGTATTCGCGATGCGGAATATTCGGTTCTCCTAGTGCAGCCGGAGCAACTCTGTATGACCAACGGTCACCTCCCTCGACTGGCGCGTCTGGTTGCCGAGGATCGACAATTCCTGAGGCGTGTTCAGCGGCTGCACGTTGACGAGGCTCATTTCATATACACTGCTGGCCTTAAACACTATGGGCTTCCCGCTTTTCGACCAGCATGGGGTCGCCTGGGTGAGTTCCGGATCAAAATCGGGAAGCAAGTCCCCATGCAGGCTCTCTCTGGGACGCAGCTGCCGCACATCAAGGTGGCGATAATCAAGAGTCTTCTCTTTGATGAATCAAGACTATCCTCTGTTGAACTGACGAGCAACCGACCCAATACTGTCTACGCAACGCATCCGATCATCGGTGAACTCTCGGACTTTCGCAATTTAGACTTCGTCATCCCTGTGCCTTACCCTGCTGGCCGGAAACTACCCAAAACTCTCGTATTTCATGACAGCGTTGATCAGGCCGGCGAAGCAGCTATGTATAACACAAAGTGACTTCCAGAAGACCTCCAGAAGAAAGGCCTAGTCATGCATTATCACGGGGGCATGTCTAAGGAATACCTGACCAAAGTCTACGAAGATTTCAGCAAACCGGATGGTCATTGTAGGGTACTGCATGCAACTGAGGGCGCGTCCACGGTATGCTTCAACTACGTCTATCCTCTGTGATTAATATCTGTGATCAGGGACTGGACATCGGGGACATTGAGATTGTTATTCAATATGGGATAACTCGGGACGTACCGACGGCGCTCCAACAAGGTGGTAGGGGTGGGCGCAGCTCGACAGGAGAGGCAATATTCCTCATCATGTACGAGCCATGGATGAAGACGATCGACCTCGAAGCCACCATAGTTGAGATAGCGTCTGACCCCGACCACCCAAACGTCCCAAAATTAACAAAACATTCAACCAAGTAGTGTTGGGGAAGTTCGGTCTCAGACCAATCCAAACTCGGTTTGAACCCAAACCCAAACTGTTTAAACGGTTTGGGTTTGAAAATTCTAAAAAAAAACCGAACTGCTCGGTTTGCGGTTTGGGACCCCCAAACCAATACCAAACCATTCCAAACTGATTAGGAAAAATTATTAAAAATTATTTAAATTTGTTAAATAATCACTCAATAAATGGTTTCAAACTTGGTTTGAACCGAGTTTGAACTGAGTTTGAACCAAAACAGACAGTTAAATTTATTATTATAAGAAAATATTCATGTTTTTGGTCTATTAACTGGTTTGAACTTGGTTTAAACTCGGTTTGAACCAAACCAAACCGATTAAGAAGCAATTTAAAATGACCTTTTTTAATCGGTTTGAAACAGTTTGGAACGGTTTGGAGCGGTTTAAAGCGGTTTGGTCCAGTTTGGTTTCGGTTTGGCAAAAATTAAATGGTTCGGTTTCCGGTTTGGCCCAAACTGGCCCAAACCGAACCGAACCGAACTTCCCCAACACTACAACCAAGCAAGCCCGCACTGGCGTTGCAATGATAAAGGTTGTCCAGCAGAACGAGGAGTGTCTGCGGCGACTATTTGCGACTTATCTCAACGACAAAGCTCCTGATGGTATGTATCTGTGCTAATACGATTTGTTGGCGCTGATATTCCATGACCCCTTTAGCACTTCATTTCACAACTAAGTGGTGTTGTGATCGTCACCCCGGGTCTGATTTTCGCTTGTGCACTTTCTTCAAGGGTTGACTTCTCTATCAGGATCCGGTTACTTTAGAGCTCTATTATGGTGGTGTTGACGAATCTGATCGTGAAGCGATTCCCCTGCCTCTACAAAAGAAGCGAAAGGCAGGCATTAAGGTTAGGGCGACTGACGAGCGAGGACTGCTAGTGGATAAACTTAGGGCCTGGCGTCTTCGAGTGCATGACAGTGACCCTCTTGCATCTGTGCGGCCGCCAACGTTTATCCTTGATGACTCCAGCATAAAGAAACTGTCTAGGTTACACCCCGCAGAAGTCACAGGTCCCGAGAAAATCGTCAGCATCCTCAAAGAGACTCCAGAATGGCAGGCCAATTGGTCCGGGCAAGTCTACGAGCTTATGATCAAGAATTCGAGGACCTCCACAAGAAGGAAGCAGCTCGACACAAGGCTCACCAGAAGCGTGTTAAACAAGACCAAGACACAGCCAAGTTCGCTGAGGAATCCAACCTGACAGAGGAACGCATCCGCCAGGAGGTCTTGCAGCGACATCGCGCAGCCATGGGACTCGGAGGGACTCTGACGATGCGAGAGGCTCTAGATGACATCACGGAGAACATCCCTGTTCGTCGTAGTACTAGGCTACAAAACTTGAAGTAGTAGTTCGTACAATCTACTCCATCGTCAACTCGCCTGAGTCGTCTGTTGAGTCATCTGCATCACCATCTCCGTCTGGGTCTACCGCAAGAGCCATTTGTGGCAAAGAATTGAGTTCTTCGTCGTACCCCTTGCCTTCTACCATGGCACAGAACTTCCGATTGAAGGTGTTCAGCGACGACGACAGCAGCTTCGCTTCACCCATAGCGAGGATGTCGGGCACAGCTTTGGCCTTTGCATTTCCAGGTCTGTCTTCTTCGTACATGTGCAGCTGTTCTTCACGCACCTTCTTGGCAATGCGCCAGACCAGATGGTCTGTTTTGGGGTCTGTGTGCGTGGTACCTTGATATGCTGTTTTCATGGCCACGGAAACGCGTTTTTTGAGTTTTGTTATATATCGATTGCGGCCGAGATGTTTCCGAGACGATCCCACGTCGAATTAAGTCCCTTTGCCTGTAAGAGTTTCTATCGAGATCTGGTATCAAGCCCTCAGTCCTCGGGCCACAACTATTACAGACCTTGAGCTCTCCGATCAAATGCTCGATATTAAGGTCGATTGGCATCGCATGGCCCGTAAGTCCAGAGACGTTCACTAGCATGTTATCGCGCATTATATCCCTGCATATGTCTCATCAGCCTGTCCTGACGTCAGATATAGAGACTTATGTGAACTCCGGGGTCCAAACATGCTTCAGGTTCAATAGGAAATGCAGGATTTCTGTACAGTAGTTATTCCCACTGGATCCCCTAAACATCATTGCCAGCTGTGGAAGGAAGTCTTCGACACAACCAATGTCACCATCTGAGATTGCCCGAACAAGCTCGGCGACGTAGAGTAGGTCCTGAGTAAGGAGCTGGAGGTTCTGATGCGCCTTATCTTTGTCTGGATCTGGCCGCGTTGGAGACAAGGCCTTTGGGGTAGCGATGGACAGAGCAGCAGGTTCATAGTCTGATTCGTCGCTACTAGTATCGTCTTCGTCAGCTGGTGAATTGTCATCGAGTCTACCCACTCGGATCATCGGTGTAGCATGTCGGGACAGTATTTTATCAGCCAGACCGAGTAGCTCTTCTGCTGATGGTTCTGTGGCAGCAAATGCAGTGAGGTCAGAATATCCACTCTCAGTTCGCCAAGCATTCAGTAAGATGCCATCCAAGATCTGAGTGAGCGCCGACAGATGTGTGTGGTAATCAGGGTGATCGCCGCCAAGACGAGTCTTCTCCAGAAGGGCAAAGAAGTATGCTAAGCTACCCGTTTGGTCCAGCGATCCTCAGTGAACGTGCAACAACGCCCAGACGAGATTAAGGCACAAATGGAAGAGCCCAAAGCCTAGCTGAAAGACTTCGCGGCGTGTCCAGTGGCTTGTGTCGTGTGCCCGGAGAATTTGGCCAGATCGAATCCGCGAGTTGGTTAGCTGGTCATTGAACGTCGGGATTGCATGTTCGCACAGATCCTCAGCGGTGCGTTTAAGTTGAGTGAGGAAGATATCGTCGTGGAAGAGTAGATTGCCATGAACGGTTGCCTCTTCAATCGTTGACACCCGAACCGGAAATTGTTCTGTCTTGTATCCAGGTGGCATCGGGCGTCGAGAGACATGTTGCAGCGCCGGATCTTTCGCATAGCTTTGGAATTTGATGGAGTATGTTGTCAGGACGCGAATGATGACCACCTTGAGCTGGCATTGAAACGACCGGAGTTGCTGATCTGTTGGACGAACGTCTCTATTGAAATCGAGGCCTTTTGCTTTCCCGAAGCGTTCCAGTATCGGTGCCAGCTTCATGTGCTCAGGCCTACCATTATGGACCTTGTACAGGATGCCAAAAGTCCCAGAAGTTACTTTAGCTGGTCCAGACGAACCCCGCTGCTCGACAAAGATTGAGGTGCTGATTTGTATGTTGTCATAGCAAAATACATGAGGCCCAGAGCCGACCTTGACAGCCAGTTTAAGACATTGACTCGCCAGCGCAGCAATATTGTTCATCACAGAAGTGAAGCACACAGAAAGGCCACACCGATGCAGAGCCTCAATAGTTTGCCGAGAACATCCGCTGCTCCAGAGAAACAGACCGAATAGCGCAGGAAACCCAAGAACGCGATTTGAGTGCTGGTAGCTTAGCTGCCACACGATTATATCACACATCTACAGTGTATAATATTGGTATTCAGTACTCGATAAATCAACATTAAATGTACGGCATCAGGATGCTTTTTCTTATTTTTCTCCTTTGCCAGGGACGTCTCCGCTGCTCTGAGTAGAATCCCTGTCAGAAAGGGTGCCTTGTCGCAAGTGCTCGAAACTGTCCATGACTTGATAAAGTCGGGGGCTATGGCAGCGATGCCTGGCAGCAAATCTGTCTCCTTGACTAAGTTCATCTCCTTGTCGATAACACCGCATACGTGTTCGAGTGCATGTGGCTCCATCCAAGACCAAAGCTTCGCCCTACCAGAGTCCACAGCATGAATAGAGTCCAGCATTCGAGGAAGTTTCCTGTTGCCATCCTTATAGAGCTCGACCCGATATCCAGTATACTCGGGTTTGCAGTCGTCGAGGATCTCCAGGATAAGGTCGAAGGGACTCAGATTCCCTTCCCTGAGCAGTGCAAGAGCTTTCCCAAACCGTTCCGCGCATGACATTCTAACAGAACGAGAGCCTTCATCGCCACGCACTGACCATTGCGTAGACCTGTCCTGCCCAGGCAGTGCCTCTACAAGCGGTGACTCCTCTTGTGAACCAAATATTGTTGGGGGTCAAAAGCGAAATCTTGAGGGATTGTGAGACAACCCAGACGCTACGCCGACATGAGATGTGCACAAGGGGCCTGGGGTTGAATGAGACGCTTCTTGAGACCCAAAGGACAAGAGCTCCCCTCTAAACTTAGTTGCTCTATGTTTAGGAGCAGTGCGCCGGGGTATTGCGACAGTAGAAAAAGTAGTCTCAGCAAAGGTAAGAGGCAGCATGTCGAGGAGGAGAAAACGCGACTCTAACTCTTAGACGCGTCTCGATATCAAGAATCTAATTCTCGAGACGCGCTGACTTACATAACGAGATGCCATTTTGGGGATTACCATAAAAGTAAATTTCTCAAGGGAGACAGACGCAGTTGGCGTAATTTCGCAGATACACGTGTCACAGAAAGTCACGTTTTTCGGGCACATCCGAAAGTCCGAATTAAACACAGACATTTCCGAAAGTTTGGCCACTTAAGAATAATTTCGATGATGTAATATATTTTATGAAATTTCATTCATTAGCAAATACAAACACCCAAAATGAGTACAAGTAGATTGTGTAAGCGGGAGCAAGGAAACAATCCAAGTCGATGCCAAAAAAATATTATGATTTCTAACTGTGAGGGGGGTACATTAGGCTACAGGGTAGAGTACTGCATGTAAGGATTTAAATGATGATGACAAGAAAGAAAGCGGCAGCACGGCCATACCTAAATTGCTAGGAAACATGCGCGCAGAATTTGGGTGTGAAGCGTCGCAAGCGGTTGCGCAGGCCTCCGCAGGGCGCAAGATGTCGTATGGGGGTTGGTGACGATTGCGAACGCGTCTGTGTCAAAGGGCTTAGGCCGCGCGCAAGTGCGGCGAGATCGGGAACAGAAATGGACTACAAGGAGCCCTGCTGGATCGAGTGGTCGCAGGTGGTCGGAAATGGTCGCGCACTCTTCCGCGCAACACAAAACTTGGCAGAGATAACTGCCTTGGTCGGTAACGCGTCGTGTTTGAGTTGCTAAGGCTGCGCGCAAATGCAGCATGCTGGGCAGCGCAAGGGATGAGCTATACAGAGCCCTGCTGAATCGGGTGGTCGCAGGTGGTCGGAAATGGTCACGCACTCTTCTGTGCGACGCAAAACTTGGCAGAGGTGGCTGCCTTGGTCGGTAACGCGTCGTGTTCGAGTCGCTAAGGCTGCGTGCAGATGCAGCATGCTAGGTAACACGAGGGATGAGCTATACAGAGCCCTGCTGGGTTGGTTGGTCACAGGTGGTCGGAAATGGTCGCGCACGCTTCTGCGCGATGCGAAACTTCGCACAGGTGGCTGCCTTCGTCGGTATCGCGTCGGGCTTGAGTCGATAAGGCCGCACGCAAATGCGGCACACTGGGGAATCCAAGGGACTCCAGATGAGCTTGATGAACAGTAAACATAGAGGACATACTCACAGTGACAAAGTAGACTGTGGTGAGATATGTGGTAAACTGGAAGCAGCAACAGAGTAGTCTTGCAAGTGAAGCAGATGTGAAGTCTGGCACACAACAGATGAGAACTGGTGTTTATACAACAGAGGGAGACATACCTGGCACACAACAGATGAGAACTGGTGTGGTGCCAGAGCGTACATGGTACTCTACTTATACTGCTACAGGGAGTGACGGTAGTAACATAGGTCACAGTAAATACAAGAAGCGTTGTTCTGCAGAGGGACACAAAGGAGTGTGCAGAAGGAGAACAAAAGCGCAAAGAACAATAGAAGTCTAGACTGATGATATCATAGTGACATCACAATAAGGATAGAACAAAAGGAATGAGTACAAGGACGAAATACAATAGGAGTCCAGAGGAGTCCATGATGTCATTGTACAGTGATGTCATAGATAAGAAAGTCCGAGATTGTGAAGATCATAATAATCTAATCTACATAAGTCCAATATATCTTATCTAAAGCAGTCCGTTGTCTGCGTGTCCATACGAGCCGCTAAGTGCGTGCGGGTCACTTATCAACATCTCCCCATGATCAGCAATCTAGGATTTAGCACAGGCCCATGTCAACATTGTGTTGTTGGAGCAGGGTGCGCGCGAGCGACTTGGTAAAGCCGTCTGCAACCATTTCCAGAGTAGGGGTTCTAATAAGAGTGATGGTCCTCTTTTCGATGTATTCCCTAATGACATGATGCCTAATGGCAATGTGCTTTGATCGCCTCCCAGTGACAGGGTTCAAGGCCAAGTCAATGGCACCCTTGTTGTCACCATGCAATGGGATGGGGTCGTCGACCTCGTACCCGAGTTCCAAAAGGAAGCTCTGATACCAAGCGGCTTGATTGGCCGCATCGGTCATGGCCATGTATTCCGCCTCTGTAGTGTTTTGGGCCACTGTCTTTTGCTTTCACGAGGACCAGCTTATTGCACCATTGGCTAAGAGGAACACATAACCTGAAGTGGAGTGTCTGTCATCAACCTGGTCACCCAGGGAAGAGTCAGAGTAGCCAACAAGGCCGTCTCCACTGGCGCCATCATAGACTATCTGCATATCCACAGTGCCTACTAAGTAAGCCAGGACATATTGCGCAAGTCGCAGATGTTGGGGGGAAGGATTCGCTGCATACTGCGCCAGTCGTGACACAGCGAAGGAAATGTCTGGTCTAGTACCAATCTGAACGTACAGCAGACTACCAATGAGTGACTGGTAGTGCGTAATGTCAGAGGTAGTAGCCTGACCCGTATATTTATGAAGGTGCTCGTCAGCACCAGCGGGTAAGGGTGTGGAGTGTGGTGTGGCATCAGTCATGCCAAAGCGTTCAAGGACATCCTTGACATAGCCAGACTGGTCTATTTCGATGCGTCTGAGGGAGTGGTCGCGCACAATGCGCATACCAAGATATGATTCTATCTCCCCGAGATCTGTCATCTCATAGCGCTCAGAAAGATCCGACTTAAGACGCTTAATTCTCTCCAGAGAAGCACCCAGAATAGTGATGTCGTCAACGTAAACGATAACGAAGAGTGGTCCATCCCCCTCTCGTTGAGGCAACACATATACGCCGGCATCGGCAAACGTCCGCTTAAAGCCGAGTGCTAGTAGCACTCCATGGAATTGCAAGTTCCATGCACAGGAGGCTTGTTTGAGACCATATATCGCCTTGACTAGACGACACACCTTCGTCTCTGCACCAGTGGTGATGAACCCTTGTGGTTGCTCCATGTAAATCTCCTCGTCAAGCACGCCATTGAGGAACGCAGACTTGACATCCATTTGATGGATGTGCCAGTCCTCCAGCGCGGCCAACGCCAGAAGTAATCTCAGCGACTCGAATCGTGCGACGGGAGAGAAGGTTTCATCAAAATCTATGCCAGGGATTTGCGTAAACCCCTTAGCCACCAAGCGAGCTCTGTAGCGGCCATCCGCTTTGAGCTTGAAGACCCATTTGGATTTTACTGCCTTGCGATTAGGCGGGAGATCTACTAACTCCCATGTGCCATTCTTGGCAAGCGCATCCATCTCATACTGGCACGCCATTGTCCACTCACCTGCATCCACAGACCGCATGGCTTCTGCATAGGATGCAGGATCTCTTCCCACATAAGCTGCAGCTAACAGCTCTGCAAACCCCAACCGTCTACCACGTGTGGCCACATTATCCGCTGTGAAGTAGCGGGGATTGGGCACTGGTGCACGGGCAGAGCGTCTTGGTGCATTGTCCATCTCACGCAACAGCTGACTACGCTGTGCGCGGTCCTCAAAGCCACCAGGCATGTCTGGTGAGGGAGGAGGGACATTGCGCATAATGCGTGTTGCACTTTGACGCAGTGGTGGAGAAGTCAGAGGGGGCTGTTCACGCTTAGGTGTGACAGGAAGAGTGGGTGGGGCAGGTGGTGGTGGCGTGTGTGGGCGCTCTTGTTTAGGGTCTAAAATGTCTTCAACATCCTCCTCACTGCTATCAGAGTGTGCAGGGGAGGGTGCTCGCTGTGGTGGTAACGCCGACGTGCTAGGTACGGCAATTACTGGTGTAGGTAGTGGTTGTGAGGCCACTTGAGAAGGTGGTGGGTGTGTCTCAGCACCCTGGAGGGACGGGAAGCTACTCTCGTCGAATGTCACATCCCTGGACAAATGGACAGAGCGGGTTTGGCGGTCCCAGAGCTTATAGCCCTTAGATTCGGGCTCAAACCCAATAAGCGTGACCTCAATGGCCTTCGCATCCAATTTGCGACGCTTATCAGCAGGTATGTGCATGTACCCCTTGCATCCGAAGATGCGCAAGTGTGAGACATCTGGTACCTTGCCAGAGTACCAGAGCTCATAAGGTGTGCGCCACTTAAGCGTATGGGTGGGAGAGCGGTTATAGATGTGTACCGCAGTGCTCATCGCATGCTCCCAGAAGCCTTTAGACATGCCTGCTGTGTGTAGCATGGCCATTGCCTTATCCGTAATAGTGCGGTTAAACCGCTCGGCTTTCCTGTTCGACTGTGGTGAACCTGGCATCGTAAGGTGATGCTCTATCCCTCTCTGCTTGAGAATGTCCTGTACTTGGCTTGCCATGTACTCGCCTCCGCGGTCAGAGTGGAGTGCGCGCAGTTTATGGGATGTCTGGGTTTCACCCCAGGCCAAATACATCTGCAGCGCCTTCACAAACTGATCCTTCGACTTAATAAAGTACACCACTGCATGCTTGGAGTGGTCGTCTATGAAGGTGGCGGTGTACGCGGAGCCTTGTAGGGACTGAGTTTGCATTGGACCGGCGAGGTCACTGTGTACAATCTCAAAGATACGGGTTGTTTTTTTGGTGGAGGACGCAGAGAAAGGTTGGCGAGTGGATTTACCCAACTCGCACCCACGACACACAGCAGTATGCGTGGTAGAGCTGTCAATGTCCATGCCAGTAGTGGCAGAGGGACCGTATGACTTGAGAGCAGCAGAGGAGATGTGTCCCATGCGCTGATGCCAGATATCAAGAGTGGTGGCAGCACTTTTGACGTGAGCATTGAGGCCAATGCTTGAAGCGTCCAACCAGTAGAGGTTGTCCTCCAAGTAGCCAACAGCTACACATTGCTTTTTGACAGATATTTTAAATGAGCCACTGTCAAAGGCCACTTCCGCACCCTTTTGTGCTAAGGCACGCGTCGACAAGAAGCGTGTCTTCACCTGTGGAAGGTGTAGCACATTGCTGAGGGTGATTGGAAGTCCCTGGCTCGTAGTGAAGACGACGGAGCCTACACCAACTTGGTCGATTGTGGACTTGTCCCCAAGGCGCACAGCACCTTTGCATGGGGTGTAGTCCTTGAAATTGGACCGATGTGGTGTGATGTGGTGTGTGGCACCACTGTCCATCATCCAACGCACACGCGAGGCAGCATACAAGGCAACTCCAACTGCATTGTCCGCCCAGTTAATGGCGGGCTCATCATCGACCTCCTTAATGGAGGCGGTGGTAGGTACTAATACATGAGAGTTGGCAGCCTTGTTGCCTGTGTCCTTCAACTTCCCCACAGCTTCATCCTTCTTCCTCTGCCTGCAGTCAGGCTTGATATGCCCCTTTTTGTTACAGTAGTGGCAGGTAAGTTGAGAGTGGTCTCTCTTCTTACGTGGGCCACTGTTGGTGGGCCTAATGGGGGCAGCCTTGTTGAGGGAGGAGCCAGAGGGGCCAGTACGACGCGCTTCCTCTGAAACAATGCGCGCAATTATTTCAGCGTGCTTTAGTTTGGAGGGGGCGCCACTGGCGAGGATGGTGGATGCCAGAACCTCATAGGAGGCTGGCAAGGTGTGGAGAAGTATGAGACAGAATTGGGTGTCAGTGACACCCATCTGCGCGTTGGTAAGGCTGACCCGCAGCTCATTGAGTTTGGCCAACTGAGAGGCCATGGGTGCGGAGTCGTCGAGGCGGGCTTGGGTTAATTGGATCCATAAATTAAATATGGTGGTGCTGCCGCTAGCACCCGCATAAACGTCCTTCAGCTTGTCCCATTTTGACTTGAAGGTGGGGTAGACTAGGGGGTCGGCAACGAGGGAGTAAACATCGGGTTTAAGGTAGAGGCGGAGGTATGCCTTTGCCCGACGCTGGACAGAGTCCCACTCATCAGCAGTGACTCCAGAGGGAGGGACTTGGAGGGTGAACACATCCTCAGCTTCATGCAGCGTGAGGATGGTCTCCAGGGTCCCAGACCACTCGTTCCAGTTGGACCCGTCAAAACGGCTGAGGTGGATGCCAGAGGGCATGCCAAATGAGTTGCCATACGCGGCACCCAGACGTGTGGAGGGTGAGGACCCAGTGGGAAAAGGGGGGAGTGAGCCCCCTGCTGTGCCTGCAGCCGCACCGGTGGCGCCAGTGGGCGAGGCAGCATGAGAAGAGTGTGTGGAAGACATGGGGATGATTTATCTATCGCCGAGGAGCAGTCAGCGACAGTGCTTCATAACAGTTGCAAGATAGGGGGGTAGACACTCCTGTCTGTGAATCTGTAAGGCCAGAACACTAACGTGTCCTGCCTCCTGTGGTATGCCAGTGATACAAGGGCTAGGCCCAGGTTGGAAGATCCCTTTGCTATACTAGGAGCCGGCTGCCAGCCAGGATGTGTCTAAGACACGGCTCACTAGTTTGCATCAGGGGGATATGGAATGATTTCTTTCAGAGCCCAAGGCTGTCTACCTCAGCCTTCTCGGCCTGTTGGTTGCCTCATCGCCACAAGTGGCTTCACTGAAACCTTTCCCATTGCCGCTACAAGGCAGGAGTCTGGTTGCAGAACACCATAAGGTGAACACCCCCCAGAGTCTGAACCAGGTTTTACACTCCCATGGTGAGGAGATCCTGCGCCCAGTGTGGAGCACCAGAGACAGCTGGCACTAAGCTCCACAATACACAGCCCAGTGGGCCATGCACACCTGGATATGGATTAAGGGGCTACCAGATCCAATCTCCTTGCGCATAGCGCAGGGGCTAGGAAAACAGTGGGGGTGAAAGTAGGACTACTGGGCAGTACATGTACAGGAGGTTCCTTAGCAGTGACAACTGACGCCTCAGTGTCCACTGCCTTGGGCAAGGCTGGTGAAGCCCCAGACAGACCTTGACCTGGTGTGTGATCCTAGGAACACAGTGACCAGCCAAGTGGAGTGGCTTGGGCACCAGGGCCCATAACCTGATGAACAGTAAACATAGAGGACATACTCACAGTGACAAAGTAGACTGTGGTGAGATATGTGGTAAACTGGAAGCAGCAACAGAGTAGTCTTGCAAGTGAAGCAGATGTGAAGTCTGGCACACAACAGATGAGAACTGGTGTTTATACAACAGAGGGAGACATACCTGGCACACAACAGATGAGAACTGGTGTGGTGCCAGAGCGTACATGGTACTCTACTTATACTGCTACAGGGAGTGACAGTAGTAACATAGGTCACAGTAAATACAAGAAGCGTTGTTCTGCAGAGGGACACAAAGGAGTGTGCAGAAGGAGAACAAAAGCGCAAAGAACAATAGAAGTCTAGACTGATGATATCATAGTGACATCACAATAAGGATAGAACAAAAGGAATGAGTACAAGGACGAAATACAATAGGAGTCCAGAGGAGTCCATGATGTCATTGTACAGTGATGTCATAGATAAGAAAGTCCGAGATTGTGAAGATCATAATAATCTAATCTACATAAGTCCAATATATCTTATCTAAAGCAGTCCGTTATCTGCGTGTCCATACGAGCCGCTAAGTGCGCGCGGGTCACTTATCAACAGAGCTACACTGAGCTAGTAAACAGGGGAAAGGAATCGTAAAACACGTAGACCTGTCCAGAATGAGTGGGGAAGTTGTGCACTTACAGTGCACGGGAAAGTAAGGAAGCACACAGAAAAGCGGCGCTTAGCAAGCGTGGGGAGAGCGGGAAAGCGCGGGCAAATGCAGGGGAATCTAGGAAGTAAGTCAAAACTTTGAAAATCACCTTTTCAGGGCTCAGGGAGAACAGTTATATCAGCGCGTGCACTGGAGGAGGTGTTGGAGTATTGGGAAGGGTGGCAAGGTGTGCCGGAGGTGCTGCTGAATGCCCTGGTGTTGACTTTACAGCAGCCTGCGCTTGTGTATTGGCAGCAGCTGAGCGAGCATCAGGTTTAGCACACTTTCTGGGCTGCTCACCAGTCACCTTGCTTGCCAAGGTCATATGGCAGGTCGATATTTCTGCAAATAACAAACAATGACAAACTTCCCCTTTTTATGTAATCGTCCACACAATGATGAGCACACCGAGGACGATTAGAGGGGAATCTTGCCCTTCAGCCTGAAATCCCGGCTGCTTGCACCAACTGAGAGTGAATACTGTTGATAAGTGACCCGCGCGCACTTAGCGGCTCGTATGGACACGCAGATAACGGACTGCTTTAGATAAGATATATTGGACTTATGTAGATTAGATTATTATGATCTTCACAATCTTGGACTTTCTTATCTATGACATCACTGTACAATGACATCATGGACTCCTCTGGACTCCTATTGTATTTCGTCCTTGTACTCATTCCTTTTGTTCTATCCTTATTGTGATGTCACTATGATATCATCAGTCTAGACTTCTATTGTTCTTTGCGCTTTTGTTCTCCTTCTGCACACTCCTTTGTGTCCCTCTGTAGAACAACGCTTCTTGTATTTACTGTGACCTGTGTTACTACCGTCACTCCCTGTAGCAGTATAAGTAGAGTACCATGTACGCTCTGGCACCACACCAGTTCTCATCTGTTGTGTGCCAGGTATGTCTCCCTCTGTTGTATAAACACCAGTTCTCATCTGTTGTGTGCCAGACTTCACATCTGCTTCACTTGCAAGACTACTCTGTTGCTGCTTCCAGTTTACCACATATCTCACCACAGTCTACTTTGTCACTGTGAGTATGTCCTCTATGTTTACTGTTCATCAAATACGTCCCCGAGGGACATATCCACGACTAGCTGACAACGTCCCAAATTGACAGGTCGTAACGCGAGAGCGTGATCGTGATGCTCTGCACCTGGCCAGGCTGCAGATCGGCGTCCGCGAACTCGCGTAGGACAGAGGAGGGCTCGCCCACCCTCGCAGGGAAATGCCTGTGGGATTTCCATCCCCGCGACCCGGTCCGTATTCTTCTCCGTAAATGACACGCTAAATGCCAGACGGTGCAGCCAGAGGAGCCGACAACCTGTGGGCTAGCCTTGCCCGTCGCCCAGTTCGCCTCTAGCACTCCGACCTGGTCTTGACCACCGACGCCCGGGCTGATCGACAGACTGGAGTATTCGAACGTTGGCTCAGCCCAAAGCCGAACTCGTACCGCGGCGCAACATTCGCCACATCGAAGTGGCGATAATCAACTGTTACAGGCTGGTTGTAGTGAATTACATCAGGGAGGTGGACTACAACTGGTAGGAGAGACGATAAACCCCTCAGAATAGGTGATATTCATGATCTCGTTGTCGGTGAGACGCCAGCGCTCTCCCTGGGCCCTGAAAAGGGTTATTTTCGCATTTTCTACTTACTTCCTGTGTTCGCTCGCGCTTGCCCACACTCGCCCACGCTTGCCCACACTCGCCCACGCTTGCCCGCTCTTTCTCGCACTGTCTGGATGCTTTCTAAGCGCCGCTTTCCTGCGCGCTTCCGCACTTTCCCATGCTCTCTGTGCGCTCGGCTTTCCTCTCATCCCGGACTTTTCCCTTCGTGTTTTAGCTCCCCCCTTTCCCCTGTTTACCTAATCCACCCTCTTTCCTTGGCCTACATTCCCCAGTATATAGCTCATGTACTTACAACCTTACACCCAAGATTTCTAATAGTAGACTTCTCCCCTCGGACTTTTGAGCTCAGTGAAGCTCATCCTTTGCGCTCCCCAGCACGCCGCACTTACACGCGGCCTTAGCAACTCAAGTGTAACGCGTTCCCGACCCCGGCGGCCACCTATACGAAGTTTGGTGCCACGCCGAAGCGTGCGCGACCGTTTCCGACCACCTGCGACCGACCGACCCCATTCACTCTCTCATCCTCGCCGCACTTGCGTGCGGCTCAAGCCCTTCAACACCAACGCGTCCGCTACCGCCACGCACCTACGTATCACATCTCGCGCCCTGCGGAGGCCTGCACGACCGCTTGCGACGCTTCACACCCCCCAAATCCTGCGTGCGCCATAGACCATTTCCTAGCGTTCACGGATGGTTTAGGGTAACATCGGTGCCTCCTGTTACGAGCTGCACAGAATAGTCGTTTGGTGACTTGGCAATGGTATATGGAAGACACCGGCTAGGGTTCACAACACCGTATAGTATATCCACAAGTGCATTTCCTGTCTCGGTACCCCAGGCTTGAGAATGACTTGGTCTTGGACCACAGGCAGAAACTGTAAATTAAGGAAAAAGATAGCTGTTTCCATTTCCTTGCAACAGCGTAGCGTGGTGAAAGTCGAGCAAGAAGTCAAGTTCAACACACTGAGACAACAACAACCTCTTTATGTTCCCCCGTAAATTCCCATGCAAAAGCCGACTCGACACAAGCAAGGTCTCAGTCGACGAAGTCAACACCTAGTTTTTCATCTAACGGAAAGTCTCTGATGGGGGGATCGGTATAGCAGGGGATGATGGTACAGTACATTTCGCATCCCTCCACACCGCACGTCTGTGGCATTCTTTTGTGGCTTACTTAAGTTTATTAATGATAATATAAAATATTATTTAACTTTTTAAACGTAAACACAGTATTTATCGGACTTGCTGAGTTTCGTTTCGGTTTGGCGGTCCTCGAAATTCTCCTCCCACGGGCGTCACGTGTGTCTGCAAAATTACAAGGACTGCAAGAAGCCCCCCATGTCGCACTTTTCAAGTTCAGAGGCACTCCCTCCCCCTCGCAGCACACAAGCCGCCATTGCATCTACCCTTTGCTACACTGGAGTCCGCCCCCACCACCACCCCAAGGGTAGGAGGCGCGTCACCAGTGATGTGCATTATTTACTTTCATTTCCATTACCACCTACTTGTCGTCATTTACATCAATACAGGAGCCCGTAATCCGAAAGCCATCAAAGGTTGGAGAGCCAACGGAATTGAAGAAAGCGCGAAATGAAGAACTTCCGGCTTGGCTCGATGGCAAATGGTTCCGCCAAACTTGGGATGTTCCCACCAAGCTAGCGGTTGAGACGATGCAAAGGATCTGGGATGGGTCTGGTGGCCGTGACTACAAAATCACGGCAAAGCACTGCCGTCTATCAAAAGGTATGTCATAGGTCTGCTCTTGGCCATATAACTAATAACCTCGTTCAGGCTGTCCAACGCCTTGCAGACTCGTGGTGAAACGTCGTTGGTTCTAGTGGCGTTGCATCCTTGTGACGCATTTTGACTCTGATGCTACCTTGAGACTCGGATGCGGAACGTCAAGGATTCGCCAACTACCACCTTGCCGATCTTCGCTTTGCGTACAAGCAATCTAACCTTGTAGATAAAAAGGTGAGCTCTGATGAAATAAGCCTTCTATATCCATCAAACCGACTTGAACAATGGCATTTTAGAAATGGAAAGGGCTCTTCCGCAACCCCTTGATCCTCCAGGTGTTTGCTGCTCACCTCTCGGCCATTGATGGTTCCAAGGAGATCCCCGGTTTCGACAAAACTCCTGCTTATGGTGCATTGGGTCTGAGCGTGGCGTCGGTAAGTGTTCTAGTATGTATTTTACTGAGCTATGCTAACTTGTGCTAGGTGGAGCAAGCACTGAAGCTTGTTGCAACTGGCACGCTGACAATCGATCTGGTCAATGCTGCGAAGGGTAAGACCATGAGCCTCCCTAAGACCATGAATGTTGGCAGCGGCAAGGAATCAACACGCCAGACATTACCTTCAATAGCAGTGTCGAACAAATACTCATTCTCCTGACAGGCGATCCTCCTCCCTCCTCCTCCCCCCTTCTCTCCATAAACAAAAAAACGGTGCGTAACAGTCCCATCCTTTTAAACCCGACTCTCCACGTCCAACAAAAGCCTCGAGGTCTACACGACCTATCGCAGGCCCAGGCACCATCTCTAGCAGATTACAGGGTCCGTGACCAGAAAGCAGCTGTCTTGGGTGACGACGCGCAAACACCATTTTGTTACTAATGATGGTCAGAGTCAGTCGGTTAGTGCTAACGGACCCAAGGCAGCCAGGACCCCTCTGTGTAGACCCAGAACGGGTGAAAAAAACAAAGCATGCGTATTTTTACTATTCATATCTCCCTGGATCGTTCTGATATTGATGACAGGCCCTCCAGCTGCCACTCAACCGCTGTGACACGACCATAATTATCTACTGCAAAATGATAACGTCACCCCCATGCTCATGAGCGAAATGCCACGCTGCATAATTCCACAGATGGAGAGACAGACGGGCACCTGTGAGTTGTTGTTTTTGTCGTTGAATGTGCCACTTCTCCAATTAGCGAGCGTGCCACTTAGCGATCTCCTTGCGGCCATCGATAACAAGGGGGTGATGACAGAAGAGGTTTAGTTAACCACGCCTTGGACAAGCTGACTTTATTCGTGACCATGTTCTGGACCTTTTCTCAAACGAATGCTGTGCAGGGGATCTGCCAGACGCTCGTCTGGCCCACAGGTGGCGAATCGCACATCCGGATGGCCCCTGACGCCGGCTCTCACAGATCTCTCCGTACCATGAGTCTCCTTTCGCTTTGGCTTGTCTCGTTCAAATCCTTCTACATTATTTTTGTGGGGTTTTTCTTTCTTTGTATTGTCTGACCATACTCGTAACATTCCCACCTATCACAGATGTACTGATCCATAGCCCGTCGAGCAAGACTCCGATTATGGGAGCACCAGTTGGGCATGTACACACTTTTAATAACACAGAATACTCCTTGCATGGTAGGTCGTTCTGCCTTCTCCGGCGTCCCATGTTTTAACGTCGAGCGCGATTTAGTGCATCATCATAACACATTCACTGGTGAGCTATATTCCCACTTTCTCGGTGCATAGTACCCTCAGTGCTCATATGAATGCCCCGTAGGTGTGGTCATCGAGAGCGTTTCATGTTCGTGCCAGCCATAGGAGACACCGTGGAAGTCAGTCACACGAGTCCATGATTGCGACACATTTCCCCTGCTACGTAAGGTATGCTATGCCATTACGCGCCCACTTATAGAAGCCCCGTTGTCTAGCGCAGCTCCGACCAGCGCTGCTTGGTCTGGCAAAGAGGATCATTCTCCTTCATCAGGCCTGCTCTCATCACTGTCACCTCGCTCGTCTTCTTCGACCCAGGCCCGGCGCTCCGGCATTCACAAACGACAGCAAGACTGTGCTGGTTGTTGGGATGCAAGCGCCCTTTATTGCGAGCCGAGCTGGGCTGACATGTCGTCGGCAAAGATCCCTCTGGTCGGTGACCGCCAGGACTATATGTGTCACTGAGTTCTCTTTTTTAGAATTCATTGCGATGTTGATGGCGTTGTCCCTTGTTGTACAGGCAGCGTGTGAAGCGGTGCAGACAATGCGAGTATCCGTTTTGGGTAGGCCAGGGAAGGAAACGGTCGCGTGCAGACGACCTCAAAGAGAGCGACTACGAGGACTCGCCGCCACCGCTCACAAAGACAGGACGGCAGTCGTGGCAGGTCTCTGCGCCAACTTCTGCATCACTCCCGTGTTTGTCTATCCAACTATTTTCCTCCTCTGCTATCTCAAGTGCACACTCCACACCTGCCTGTTTCCTGTTTTTGGCCTTGCTTTCGTCTTCGCTCTCATCATGGTTCTCGTGTCTTGCCCACTTTCCCTTCTCTCCAATGGTGTTATCTACTCTTTTTTGACCCATTCCAGTGTGGACGGACGCCCGGGTGGCCAGGTCCCCCTCCCACTAATCCCTTGCTTCGCGGGCGTTGTGTAGCATATAAAAGTGGGTGATAGTTCACGTGGATATTCTCCGTTTGTATGTTAGGATCTACATACGCAGTAGTTTCCGGCCGCTCTTGGATACTCTAAAGGCCTAAGATATGCTAGTAAGTCAGACGTTGTCACCTAATAGTAAATACGTCTTCGAGCTTGGAGTTTGTTCACTGCAAGTCGTGGATAGCCCCAACCTGTCAAAATGTCCATCCCAATATAGCAGCTTGGTTGTAAAGTGACCAGCCGCAGACTAGCTCAAAACGGAGTTTACCCGATACAGTAAATTGAAATTTTAGTGACAGGTGAACGCCGCTCAGCTACGGCCTGAGCTGCCCCCAGCCACATGGGTCACCCTTCGTCCATTCTCCATCATACATCCCTGGTCGTCTACGAACGACGCTGATGTGCAAATATATCTTTTGCATGGTTTTATGAGAATGGGGGGAAGGCGGTCACTTCAAATCCATCCTTTGCAACCCAACGTGCGCGATGTCGTCGTGAAAATATACAACGTGTGCATGATTTCACCTTTGACTCTCGATCCAACTCACTGAATGTACGTTCCCTGCGTTGTTCACTTTTATCGGCAGACAATTAATCAAAACCATGCGTTGGCCGATCCTCAATTGGACAGTCATTTTCTCTCCAGCCTGGGCCGTTCTTTGATAGGTGGAGCGCGGTCGGGGAGCATTTGGTTCATCGTATTCTGCGTCGTTCTGATGGGGGTCTATGCCTTGTTTTTGTAGGTTCTGGCGGTGGTCCCGTGCTAGCTTTGCCATTCTTTTGGTGTTCTGCTCGTACTGAGGGAGTTTTTGTAGGTGGCGTGCATGGTCTCTTGGGCTCTTTTTCTCGCTTCGTGCTGACCGTATTCCTCCCAAATTTTCACTGTGGTCCATAGTTCTAGCACGGTAGTAATTATTGCTGCTGGTTGCGTCTAACTTTTCCAGGTCGGACAGTTGCAGCGGTTGGTGAGGAAGGCCTCATTTGCTCTCAGGGAATCTGTTCCCGGGGTTGTTTGGGAGCCTCTTTTTTCAGATCCTTTTTTGGTGTGTTCCATTTGCGGTGTTTTTCTCTGTTTTTTTTGTGCAGATAATTTACTCGTGCTCATAGCCAAGTGCGCTTCCATGGACCGGTTTGGCGGGAGGTCTCTCTGTGGGCCAACTACACCCCCCTTCACATCGGCGCCATCGCCATCGTCACCTCTTCCACATGCCACATATGCTCGGGTCGAGCTAATGCTTTGGTTAGTGCCTGCGGTTTGCTCTGGGTCTCGGCAAGTAGGTATGGTGTTCTCCACCAAATCCCAAATCCAGCTGCTACCGTGTATCAATGCGCTTCGCTCTCTTGTGGAATTGAGGGTTTTGTGCCATTGCGACCACTCCATTATTATCTTCTTTTATTAGCCTGTAGGGTGAGCCTGTTTGAATCCTAATTCTTCATATAGGTTTCTCAACCAACAGGCTTCGAGTCCCGCCATTGATAAGGCGATATGTTCCGCCTCCGTTGAGGATAATGCAACTTCTTTGATTGTTAACTGATCATGCCGCCTCTTACTGAGAAGACATCCTGGCATGTCCACATGAACAAAGTTAATTTCTCTATTTTTGTTTGGTGGAGCTGAATAAGTTACGCTGTAGGTTTTTCTTCCAGCTAATACAATAAAATGGGCCTTTAGGCTTGGATTGGCTGTGTACGCCGCTGACCTATTTACAGCGTGGGCTATATCTGGTCGAGTTGCGTTCGCAAGGAATCGTAATTCTTTGAGAAGCCTGGCGTACGAATTACTTCGATTGCCTTCGTTACCGTCCAGATTTGGCTGAAGTTTGATGTTCGGGTCCATCGGCATCGCTACCGGGTTTGCTCGTTGCAAGCTCTCTCGCTCTAATATGGCTTCGATATTATCTTGTCTGAGAGATTGCAACCGCCCTTTCCTTTCGTGCGATATCTATGCCGATGATTTTCGCCGGTTCTCCTATATCTGTGGCTTTCCATTCGGAATGTAAGTAACTCTTCATTTTTGCCATGAGCGATTCCGTTGTCACGAACAGTAATAGATCATCTACCCGGACCGTTATGATCTTAATATTTTTCTCGTCTCACCTCAAATACGACCACGGATCCGCCCTCAAGTGTGTTTTCTTGACTTCTGGTCTAGCTCTCGGTTCCACTCGCATCTGGATTGATTCAGTCCCTACAGCATTTTTACAACTCGGCCAGTTTCTTCTGAAACCGAAGCCCATATGGCGTCGTGTTTTGGATGAGCGATTTCTGATATAACTCGTGTGAGCTACTGCATGCACCCATGAGAACTCGGGTAAGTCCTGCCCGATTTTCATTGCACGTGCTAGCTTGACTAATGTTCGATTCGCTCTTTCAGCAATTCCGTTTTGCAAAGGTGAGTAAGGCGTAGTCGTTGAATTTTCGACACCTCGCTCACAGCACCAAGGCTTTAAAGACTCGTTTATAAATCCTGTCTGGTCTATGCGAATCGTACGCGAGGATTTTCCGTGAGTTTGGAGGTATGATAAATTATTTTTCGCCGCTTGCGCTGCTTCATCCTTCCTTTCAGGAAGTTCACAGTAATATATCACGTAGTGTCGTCGACGAATGGAACGAAATACTGGCGTCTGTTTATGGAAACAAGGTTGTACTTTCCTCATACATCGATATGGATAAGTTCTCGTTTGTCTGCTAACTTCTTTGTTATAGGGTGTTTCATGTTATTTCGCTTCTGGTTTCCCAAGTATATCTTCAGTCGCTCCACGGGATCTTATACAAGTTATTTTTAATTTTCTTTCCCACTGCAACAGTTATTCTGTCCCTGTTGATCAAGCTAAGCGTTCCTTGGCCGCTTTTGCACGTACCACCGGCGTTGTCCCATTTTCCGAGGGATAATATCCTTATTTATGTGTAAGACATGCTGCAGCCGCAAATATATGTGCGACCACCGCAGGTACCAACTCAACAGTCCCTCTCAAGACAGGTCCTTTTATACCCCCAATGCCAGTGACAGAAACGTCTTTCAAGGCTTGTACTGTCTGAATGCTTCTCGTCGATTGACAACGTGTAAAGTTGTAGCGCTTTCAGCCAGCCATAATGGATCAAACGCTCATCGATTCCCTTCAGGCTACAGACATCATTGTCGTCGAAATTATACTCTTCGCTGATATCTTCAAACCTATCTTCCTCAGCGCTGAAAGTGACGATGTCTTCGGCTCATTCTTCGATATTGGTCTCTTTTTCTTTGCCGCTCCTCTCCTCTGAATCACCATAGTCCGTCTTCTTCCTCTTCGGTTTATTGCGATCTCAGCAATCCTTCGTCAATGTCTGCAAATAGAAACAATCCTCGATCACGTGGTTACGTCATCCACGCAGTTTGCAACGAGTGCGTTTAGTCAAGCTATGTCCATTGGCGACCGCTTGATTAACACTCTCCCCTTTCGGGCTACGCTCTTGGCGACGATTCCAAAACATTTTGTGAGGTGAGCTGTTTCTTTGGGTCATCCTCTACGAAGTAATTCTTCCGCTGACATATTGTCGAGTGAATACATCCCAAGAGAGAGGCAATGCCTGTAGGTCAGGGAGTCTACAATTTTCGTGGCTGCCATATTATGCGTTCCCAGTGCCCTGAGAGTATTCAAGAACTCAATAATGTTAGCGTTTTCGTCCGTGTTGGTACGGAATAATTTCTGCGTGGTGGTGACTGTATGCTCGAACTCGCTGGACTCATGTACTACCTCAGGGTATCACCACATGGCTCTGGTGGTGTCGCACTTACTCACATGAAGCATTTTTGTAGTGGAAATTTTAGTCTGCGATAATCACTCGTGTGTAATTACTCGGTGCTGGCTGGCTCCCTACAGTCCTTGCACATGGAAACGCAAGCCGGTGAGTGTAGATACAAGTGGGGTAGCAGTCTCGGTGATGGCGGTGGCGACATTGCGTATCGAGGGCATACGGTAGCAGTCAGGGGACTGGTGGAAACTATCTGTCGTCGTTTTTGACAAGTCAAAATCCCGTTGATGCTTCTCGGCGGCAGCGTTGACATCAACGTGCCCTAACCTGGTGCAACGTCAGCAGCGACAACGACATAGGATATGGCACTGACGCAAACCTGCTCAGTGCTGCGTTGTTTTTTCCAGGCCTTCGCTACTGACCTCACCCTCATCTGCCGAGCTACGTGAGTGTCGGCCCAACTACAGCACTCTGCTTACTCTCCTCGGGGCTGCCTGCAACATACCATGAGGACTACGACGACGACGACGATTGCAGCGGCAGCCAGCCCCGAGTCGCACGCACCGCAACAAAGGGCTGCGACCACGCTGATGACGACGAGCGCGGGTCCACAACATATCGGTGACGACTGCAACTCGAAGACCGCGACAACGTCTAGGGGCACGCCCACGCTGTATCCAAAATACGTGAGTGTCCTCCAACCAAGGTGCCAATACTCAACTCACTTCAGCTCCTCCAAGCTGTCCGCAACTACCACGATGACTGCGACGATAAGGACGAGGACTGCAGCGGCAAGCAGCTCCGAGTCACACACGGCACCGCCGACAACCGACCACGGCTAAGTTACGCTGATGACGATGAGCACAGGTCCACAACTGATATTGGCGACGACTGCGGCTCGGAGACCACGACTATGATGACCGTGATAACGTCAAGGGCACCCAAGCTACGTGAGTGTCGGTTCATTTACAGAGCTGCCCGCGACCTCTACCAAGACGCCGACAGTGTAAGGGCGTCGCAGCCCTTGAGCGCGAAACCGCCTACTATCGACCATTTCGGACTCGTCGGCTTGGCACGTGACCTCACTGCCTATCGCGGATGATCGTCAACCGCCACCAACTCGTGGTCATCGATCTTTTCCTTGTCGCCTCGTTTCCCCCACTCTTCCGTCTCCCCACCATCTCGTCTCACCCCTCGTCATTCCTTTCTATGGCCAAACATGATTAACAGTTCCGACACCGGTCGACACCCTCGATCGCCAAACCCTTCCAAATCGACCTCTCGGCCGCGACGTCGTCAAGGGTCCCACCTCGGAAAGACTTCCCCATCATTCCTCACACTGCGCGCCGTCATTCGTTTGCTATCCTCAAAACCCTGGAACTTGGTCCATGCCTACACCGACGACCGTTGATCGGTCCAGAGCGGCGTTCTTTGTCTCGGACAAAGGCGCGCCTGACTTTTACTTATTTTCTTGCCCTATTCTCACCCTTGTTTTATGACTTAGTGCGCCTCGTCGACGCCACCCGCATCGCCTCTCCGACCTCTCATCCTCGACCAGTTAGACCTCTCCTGACTCCTTGTCTCCATTCTCCTTCTTCATTTCTCCCCCGTTTCATCTCGACACTTGCCTGAGTACGGTACACGCCGCCCGACGATGCCACTAGCGCCAGGGACTGTAAAACTTCACCTTAGCCTTACGACCACCCGTCCGTCCGTCTTTCGTAGTCTCTCGCTATCCCCTGGACTCCTTTACCTTACTTTTCCCCACTTCTACCTACTCTCCCTCACAACTTTCGACTTAGCGTTTGTGACGACGAGTTCCCTTACTTACAGGTACACGAGGTATATAAGGACTCGGAATCGCGCTCAGTAATATCATCCTCTTTTCCCTGCGTCTTATTCGATGCTCGTCTTCTTTCTCTCGCGTGATCAGTATCGGTTCGACGGGGCAGGTCTAATACGAAGACACCCGATCGACTACGATGACTCTTCACTCACTTTTGCCCCCTTTCTAGTTATTTTCCGCGTCGTCGTTACGCATGTTCCGAGCCTCACTCGACGTCTTCGCTTGTTCCCCTAGACTCGGAAACATACACTCTCGTTCGACGCCCAAGATTTGGGCACTTGTCCCTACTAAAACTCAGCGGCAACTACCTCCCTTCCCTTTCCTCTGTTTAGTCCCTTCCTCGGCCTTACCTTACTCACTCGCGCGCTTTTGAGCATGTACATCTGGCTGCCCCAGTGAGGCTGAGTTTAGTGGATTAACCCCCCTCTCCCCTGTTTCCTTCTTCCCTTCCTGGTCGCCTCTGGTGACCAACCATATGCCCAGACAATCGAGTCTACCGCCTAGAGATCTCTTCAGAAAGTTCACCAAAAAGCCAGATTCCACGCCTACCGACACATTGCCTCATACACCGCCGCGTCAGCCAGAACCGTCTACCAACAGCCTAACACTTGACATCACAGAAGCCTTCGTCCCTGACTCAGATATCACCCCCCGACCTCATCGCGCCCAGTCTATCCCGGGTTCTTTCTCTCCCCAAACCGAACCACCCATGCAGTCCTCTATCCCATTTTCGACCCTCGTTGCACAAAGTTACAAACACTTCGTCTCGCCTTCCTTGATCCCCGTCCCAAAATCGACCATCTCAGTCTCGACCCCCCGTACTTCCGCTACCTCGTCTAGTCTACCTTCGTCCTCTCAGTCGACCTCTCTCGTAGTCCCCACCAAAGCTAGATCACTTTCTAATCCACAAAAACCCCTACCGCTTCCTCCTACTTCGTCTGCTACAGCCTCTTCTGCTCTCAGTCCTAATCTCGCATCCGTCGCCTCCTCCTCCACTTTGAGCCTCATTACACCTACTACAGTATCCTCCGTCGCACCTTCCACTGCAGTGTCGTCTCCTTCGTCTCTCCCAATCCCCATCACAACTGCTCCAGTAACTGCTCCCTCTTCCGCTCTGATCGTCACAGCATCCTCCCTTGCTCCCGCTTCGACCACCACACCAGCCGCACCAGTACACCCTCCCGCAGTTATCGCAGCACCGAGACATATGGCCGCTAATCCCGCTACCGGCCCCGCGGCCATGCCAGCCGCCCGTTCGCATAACGCACCATTCTTTTCCAGACGCGTAGGAGACCCACTCGACGACTTCCTCCGAGAATACGAGGAGATCGCCACTAGCCGCAACCTTACACCCAGAGAGAAAGTGGAGACCGTCATACGCTACATCCCCACAGACCTCCGGGACTTATGGAAACTTCTCGACGGCTACACAACGCACGATTGGACTCTATTCTGACAATCTCTTGAGGGCATATACGGAGGAGCTACCATGCAGTCCAAATACTCCAAACAAAAGCTATTCGACTACATCCACTACACTAGTCAACAGCGCATGCGTGGCGAAGACGACGTCATGCACTATTACCGGGAGTTCCTAGTCTTCTGCAAACCTCTCCAGGACGCCCACCGCATTACCGACGAAGAACGCGATTCCGCGTTCTGGTACGGATTCCACCCCGACGACCGAGAAAAGATGCAGCCTAGGCTATACGGCAAATATCCAGACCGGTCGGCCAAACAGCCCTACGACTTTGAAGAAGTTTTCAAAATCGCCCGTGCCATCTTCACTACCGCCCCCTACTTCCCCATCCAGCTACAGGAGTGCTGGGAACACTTCGCACCGCACCAAGCCAGATCCGAGAGACCAACTGAAAGGTGGTTCGGCCAGAGCGTTCTCGATCCCCGGATACCTGACCACGAGGGACGCAGGAGGGAGCGAGACCACTTCCTCGACTATAACCCCAGACTGCCGACTCGAAGACCATCCCGACGGACGCGTAGAAGTCTCCATATGCGACCCCACCGATCCCGCTCACTCCATCTCCATCCCTTCCCGCACTCGCCAAACGCAAGTCGGATGCGTAAAAACACTCACGCTCACAGCCCAACCCACACCTCCAATCATGGACGGCATCCCTTGCTTTCAAGATCCGGCTCTCCAGCTTCTTCAAACACCGTCGCATCCCATTCTAGCCTACAAGAAGGTAGCGCGCAAAGTATGCCTGGTACCCGCGTCGCTCCCTGAAGACTACCGCATCATCCGCCGCATCCCCAATGACCCCATCAAGAATCTTCCCCCATTACCGACTCATCCACCCGACTTCATTCCCATCGCCCACAGCACCCGACTCACTCAAGAACGTCTCGATGAACTCGACCTCAACCGCTACGACTTCCTCCAGCCCGAAGAACTCAAGCTACTCCAACACATCCTCAAAGTCAACGAGCACGCTTTAGCGTGGACCGAAGCCAAGAAGGGTCGCTTCTGCGACGACTATCTCTCGCCCGTCAAGATCCCAGTCATCGAGCACACCCCATGGATCCAGAAGAACATCCCCATCCCTTCCGGCATCCTAGAGCAAGTCATCCAAATCTTTTGGGACAAGACCGCCACCGGTGTCTACGAACATTCCGACGCCTCCTATCGCTCCCGGTGGTTCTGCGTAAAAAAGAAGAACGGCTCGCTGCACCTTGTACACGACCTTCAGCCCCTCAACGCCGTCACTGTCCGCAACTCCGGAGTTCCCCCTTTAGCTGATCAACTGATCGAGGTGATGGCCGGCCGCGCCTGTTATAGCATGCTCGACTTGTTCGTCGGCTACGACCACCGCTCCCTCAACGTCGCCTTGCGCGATCTCACCACCATCCAATCCCCCATCGGCGCCCTTCGTCTCACTCGCTTGCCTCAGGGATGGACTAACGCGGTAGCTATTTTCCACGAAGACGTCACCTTCATCTTAGAAGCAGAGATTCCCCACGTCGCCTGGCCTTTCGTGGATGACTGCAGCATCAAAGGTCCGGCCTCGCGTTACGAAATGGAAGATGGAAGCTTTGAAGCCATCCCCAAAAACCCCGGCATCTGCAAGTTCATCTGGCAGCACCTCAACGACGTCCACCGCATCCTCCATCGTCTCGGCAGCTCCGGCGCAACCGTCTCGGCCAAGAAACTCTTCGTCACTGTACCCGAAGTCATCATTCTCGGCCACAAATGCAACTATGAAGGACGCGTGCCCGACGACTCGAAAATCGCCAAAGTCCGGGACTGGCCAACCTGCAAGAACGTCACCGACGTTCGCGCCTTCTTGGGTCTCGCTGGCTTCATGCGCATCTGGATCAAGAACTACTCAGCTATGGCTCGCCCGCTCGTCAACCTCACTCGCAAAGGCGAAACTTTCGTCTGGAACGATCAGCACGCGGACGCCATGCAGCAACTCAAGGACGCTATCGTCAACTCCCCCGCTCTCATTTCCATCGACTATTCCACCGACCGCCCCGTTTTCTTAGCTGTTGACTCTTCTTGGCGCGGCGTAGGCTACATTTTGTCTCAGGAGTGCGCGGACGGCAAGCGACGCCCTTCACACTTCAGCTCGATCTCCTGGAGCGAACGTGAAAGCCGCTATTCTCAGCCTAAGGTAGAACTCTATGGACTCTTTCGCGCTCTCCGCGCTCTCAGGCTACATATCATCGGCGTCAGCAACCTCGTAGTCGAAATGGACGCCGTCTTCGTCCGCGGCATGCTCAACAACCCCGACATTCAGCCCAACGCCACCATCAACCGCTGGATCGCCACCATTCTCCTCTTCGACTTCAAACTCGTCCACGTTCCCACCGAGAAGCACCACGGGCCGGACGGACTCTCAAGACACGAACCCGTAGAGGGCGAAGATGCCGAAGAAGACGATCCAGAGGAATGGATCGACAAGACGCTCGGACTTGGACTCTGGGCTCACTCTATGACGCAAACCCCGCTTTTCGCCTCATGCATCCTCTCCGTTTTCAGCACCACCACCGAAGATCCTGCCAACCCACTCGTCAACTTCCCCACCAGCAGCAAAACCATCGACGCGGAGAAGGAGATGACATAAATACATCAGTACCTGAAGACCCTCAAGAAGCCTAGCGATCTCGACGGCAACGACTGGGACAAGCTTCTCAGGAAGATGAAACGTTTTATCTTAGTCGGCGAACAGCTCTGGCGACGCAACAGGCTCGGGCAACACCAGCTCTTCATCCCTCCTTCCCAACGACCCGCCACCCTCCGTGAAGCGCACGACAGGTTCGGCCACAGAGGTGTCTATTCCACAAGACGCACCATTCTCGACCGCTTCTGGTGGCCCTCCCTCGAGTACGACGTCCGCTGGTACATCAAGACTTGTCACGCTTGTCAACTTCATCAGACCACCAAGATCCACATTCCCGCGCTCATTCCCATGCCTGCCCCCCTCTTCCACAAAGTCTACATCGACACCATGCACATGCCACTCGCCGGCGGCTTCTCGTACATCGTACAGGCTCGCTGCTCCCTTACCGCTTGGCCCGAATGGCGTGCCCTCCGCTCTGAGACTGGACAGACTCTTGGCCGCTTTCTATTCGAGGAGATACTGTGCCGTTGGGGCGCAGTCGAGGAGATCGTCACTGACAACGGCTCGGCTTACATCGCAGCACTGGATTGGCTGGCCACCAAGTACAACATTCAGCACATTTGCATCTTGCCTTACAACTCTCGGGTGAACGGCATCGTCGAGCGTCAGCACCGGACCATTCGCGAGTCCCTCTTCAAGACCTGCAAAGGCAACATCTCAAAATGGCCCGCCATCGTGGCACACATCTTCTGGGCTGACCGCGCTACCACCCGCCGATCCACCGGCTACTCCCCCTTCTACATGGCTCATGGCGTCGAGCCCCAGCTTCCCTTCGATATCACCACCGCCACATTCCTCATTCCCGACCTCACCACTCCCCTCTCCACCATCGACCTCATCGCTATTCGCGCGCGTCAGCTCCAGACGCGCGACGACGACCTTGCGAAAATCCGAGACAACATCGTTAAGAGTCGTCTCTCGGCTGCTATGGGTTTCGGGCGAAAATTCGCCCATAATATCAAGACCGACTCCTTTGGTCCAGGAGATCTGGTCCTGGTCCAAAACTCTGTAGCCGAAAACACTCATGTTCGTAAAATCAAACCTCGGTATTTTGGACCCATGGTCGTCCTCAGGAGGAATCGCCACGGTGCTTACTCGCTAGCGGAACTCGACGGCACCATCTCGAAGCTTCGCTTCGCCGCGTTTCGACTCATTCCTTACTTCTTGCGCACCGGCTCCGTCATCCCGCTCACTGACTTGCTAGACCCCCAAGACATCACCGCGCTCGACAAAGAAGGTCCAGAAGAAGCCGGAAATTTTTTTGGCAGTGATGAGTACGTGAGTGAGGACACTCAAGATTTTTTTAACCCCCCGGGAGATGTAAGGGCGTCGCAGCCCTTGAGCGCGAAACCGCCTACTATCGACCATTTCGGACTCGTCGGCTCGGCACGTGACCTCACTGCCTATCGTGGATGATCATCAACCGCCACCAACTCGTGGTCATCGATCTTTTCCTCGTCGCCTCGTTTCCCCCACTCTTCTGTCTCCCCACCATCTCGTCTCACCCCTCGTTGTTCCTTTCTATGGCCAAACATGATTAACAGTTCCGACACCGGTCAACACCCTCGATCACCAAACCCTTCCAAATCGACCTCTCGGCTGCGACGTCGTCAAGGGTCCCACCTCGGAAAGACTTCCCCATCATTCCTCGCACTGCGCGCCGTCATTCGTTTGCTATCCTCAAAACCCTGGAACTTGGTCCATGCCTACACCGACGACCGTTGATCGGTCCAGAGCGGCGTTCTTTGTCTCGGACAAAGGCGCACCCGACTTTTACTTATTTTCTTGCCCTATTCTCACCCTCGTTTTACGACTTAGTGCGCCTCGTCGACACCACCCGCGTCGCCTCTCCGACCTCTCATCCTCGACCAGTTAGACCTCTCCCGACTCCTTGTCTCCATTCTCCTTCTTCGTTTCTCCCCCGTTTCATCTCGACACTTGCCTGAGTACGGTACACGCCACCCGACGACGCCACTAGCGCCAGGGACTGTAAAACTTCACCTTAGCCTTACGACCGTCCGTCCGTCCGTCTTTCGTAGTCTCTCGCTATCCCCTGGACTCCTTTACCTTACTTTTCCCCACTTCTACCTACTCTCCCTCACAACTTTCGACTTAGCGTTTGCGACGACGAGTTCCCTTACTTACAGGTACACGAGGTATATAAGGACTCGGAATCGCGCTCAGTAATATCATCCTCTTTTCCCTGCGTCTTATTCGATTCTCGTCTTCTTTCTCTCGCGTGATCAGTATCGGTTCGACGGGGCAGGTCTAATACGAAGACACCCGATCGACTACGACGACTCTTCACTCACTTTTGCCCCCTTTCTAGTTATCTTCCGCGTCGTCGTTACGCATGTTCCGAGCCTCGCTCGACGTCTTCGCTTGTTCCCCTAGACTCGGAAACATACACTCTCGTTCGACGCCCAAGATTTGGGCACTCGTCCCTACTAAAACTCGGCGGCAACTACCTCCCTTCCCTTTCCTCTGTTTAGTCCCTTCCTCGGCCTTACCTTACTCACTCGTGCGCTTTCGAGCACGTACAACGGTGGCGGCAGGCAATCAGTCAGTCAAGTTCAACGCAGCCTCGAGTCATGTGTGCCACCAGCCATGACCTGAGACGATGATCGCGACTCGAAAGTTGTGACAACGACAACAGCAACAACACGGTCCTGATCCCCGTGACTGACGAATAGACAACAAGTTCAGTGCGCTGAAGTCGGAGCACAAAGATGGCACGCATGCATCCGAGTTCTGGCCTTGCATGGTAATGTTAACCATGGAGCAGAACTCATTGCGGCCATTTTCAAGTCCCCGGAGTTTGCGCGGGTCTCCAAGTTGGCAATCCAGGATATTGTCGAGAATGCAGGTTCTTACACATCATATTTCCCCATGCTGACCCCATTTCGCCAGCGCAAACTGAAGAAAGGGCTGAAAGGCAACTTGCTGCATTTCCTTAGCATATGCACACGACCGAGGAACTGATCGCTTCAAGTTCTTATTGAAATACCCAGGGGGGGTGTATTTTTATTTTATTTTGACGTGAGCTAACTCAAACAAACCGATTGAAGGTGAGAACGACCTGGACCCGACTATTGAGTTAATTTTAGTCAACCTGCCATGGTCATTTTGCAAATCTACTGCTTGGGGTGGCAGGGCCGTGCGTGCGCACGGGTGCGCTGCTGCTGCTGCCAATCTCATTGCGGTCGCGTCTGAGTCGTCAGGGGGTGACGACAATGAGAAAGCCCAAGGGAAGGCCTGCAAATGATGCCAGTATGCATTGACATTGGCACACGCACTTGAATAGACTTCATGAAAAAATGACAAGCGTATGTGGGTATGCCAGTCACGGAACGTGTGACTCGTTGACTTGAACCCCCTCGCCTTGGGCTTCTGCCTTGAGTTTTAGTTTTATTCCTTGTATTGACCACGCGGACACTGGAACCCTAATGCGGTCGTCTTTCGAGGAGACGGTTGAGAGGTCGTCACCTAGGAGAGGTTCAGAGGGACGACTGCCACGGTATCGCAGAAAACATCATCTTGGTGAGTTGGCTCTCCCTTATATCGAACGGTGGCGATTGGCGAAGAGTCCACCAATTTTCTTTCCGTAGTATTGGGCAGAGTCCGCGACACGCAGGTGCGATGTCTCCCACAGCTCCTGGCTATAGTCCCTGTTCGCCGAATGTGGACTTGCTAACGTCACCATATGTGTAACGGTATGTTCTTGGGTATGTTCTGCGGCACTCAAGTCACTATGACCCCCGTCCCTTCCATCCCTTGGCTCCCACACCCACCGCCGCACATGACCGCAACTATGGTCACGAACACGCGGCTGATGACAAAGTGCATCGAGATGAGTTTTTGGTTTTCTTTTTTGGTTTTTTAACTCATCGTTTTCACTGATGTCACAGAGCCACGCCGCCTCGCTAGCCAATGACCTCGCCTCCGTCCTTCGCCACACGCAAGACTACCACCACCACCCCGTCGTGTGAAAGTCTCGCCCCGGCGCCATGCCATCGCGACACATGACCCACTACCACGCCGACCAGCTGCCTCAAACCCCCGTCGTGACGGCACCCGAACACGGTGCGCAAGTCCCTACCACCGCCAACGCGGCGTGCAAGTCCCCACCACCGACGAATGGCTGCAAGGATGATGGCGACAACACTCGACACCGACGATGCCAACCCCGGTAACAATGACACCGACGATGATCACGAACGCGCGACTGGCGACAAGTTGGGCTTCAGCCCAGTGCATCAAGATATATTCTTTTTTCTTCTTCTTTCATATCGTTTCTCACTGACTCGCCTCTCTAGTACATGCAAGTAGCGCATCCCGCGCCTCACTCTTCAAGCCTCGCAGGTTCCCTGTTACGGTTTCGCCTCAGACCGACCCTCGAGCACCCTACGCAACGACCCCGAACACCATTAGAAGGAGAACCACTGAAGATGACGCCTACGAAGAGGCTGAAATATGAAGACTTGTGGCAACACATACCGAAACCAGAGCTAAGTCTCCCACGCCACACTACGAACCCGGCTCCGCTCACCAACGAGACCCGGAGTTTTGGGAATAGCGCACGTGACCTTAGCGCCCGCCCGTCACATGACCCTGGCACGTGACCTGGCTAGAATGCACCAGAAGAGTCCAGATGAGCCTGTGCCTGGACTGGCCTAGATTGCCTCGTGTTTGTGACTCATATCGATTGTGCCTTGATTCTGATGGATTGTATGACTCATGATTCCTTATCTCTGACTCGTGCCATGAGTGCCTTATGCCATTGGCTGCCGTTATCTCTGACTCGTTGTGACTCATTCCTAGGATCCGTGTATTAGGGTTTGAGCTGAGCTTCAAAGCTCCTCAGACATGTATAAGTAGAGGGGCTTATGGTCGCTGAAGACCTAAGCTTGACTTCTTGGACTATACCACCCATTGTACTGCCACTCCTAGGCTGTCTGCCAGTTGTGCGCTGTTTGTACCTTGCCTTGGAATATCATCCCTGTTTGTCCTTAGCTGGCCTTGTGGAGTGATCCCTGGCATCCCTTCCCTTTCCGCTTTCCTCTAGTCGTTTGCTGGCTGTTTGCCGCTGCGCCTTCTCTATCTTTGCTATATCCCCGTGCTGTCTGCCGAGGATCATCTACAACTTCAAGCCCTTATCCTTTCCCTAATCCTTTGGGCTACCCTATTACGTCTCACTTGTGAGCTAATAGGCGATCGTGTACGTGACTTCGACATCCTCTGTGATCGTTAGGTCGCTGTTGTTGCCTAGACCCGTCGCTCTAGAAGAACATCCAGTGGAACGTTACATTCCCGCTTTTGCCACCTCGCTACACGTCGGCTTCGCCTCCACCTTTCGCCAGTCCACCAGTACCACCCCCGTCACTGCGCATGACCCGCACTGACGCCACGCCGCCACGACGCAACCCGTTCACCGCAGGCCCCGCCGATAACGACTAGGCGGCATTGACGACGAGGATGATGGCAGCAAGGACCAGGACAGTGACAGTGACAACACGACGGCTAGCGACACTGGCAACACCAACGATGACTTGACAACCCAAGTGAAGTGAGGTCGGCGGGCAGCGGCGACATGGTGGCGCAGGTGGGATCAGTGGCGGCGGCAGGGCGTTGCTACTAGTAGTCTGTTGTAACAACTAGCAGTATGCAATACATGGAGTTTTTTCTATGCAAGCCGGAGCCTGGGCCACTGGCCTGGGCTTTTCAAAAAGTCGCCAAAAGCCTTCTCAAGCCCTGTCTATCGTTATTGAGAACTTGAAATTTTGACAAGTCACCCTTCGCTTGAAAGCCCAACAACCTTGCCACCAACCGCCCCTATTAGTCACGGTGCTAGTGCAGCTAAAGCCCCCTTAGCTGTTGGGTCAAATTTCTCACCATCAGACAGCCCGGCTAGCAGCCTGTCAAGGTGGATAATCTCTTATCGCTGTTCCAAAAATTTATCAACTCCAGGGACTCAGGAGAGGGGGAAGTTGAATGCGTGGTCAAGGGAGTAACACTGTCTACTGTCCAAATGGACCAAATAGACATGTGGGACACATTGTGGTAAGCACACGCACAAAATCATCTTCCCAAACTAGACCACATGTACTAGCGTTGACTTCATCTTAGACAAGCTGACTATCTGATTTACAACGGCTAGGCATGAACTTGTGTCAGGCCTGCCAATTAATGTGATTCGAAATCAGGATTATCCTACAGACAGTGATAGCTCCCTCGTCTTTGGTGCATCTGCCTCATGGGGCATGTTCAATTAGTCATCATGATCGACATTGTTCACATGCCAAATTGAAAATTGAAGTCTGTGACTTGGTCACATTGGGAGCAAGACCCTCCACCACCACAAGGCTCGGGACGATGAGGAAGATAACAACGTTTGGGCTATCCCTCCCCCCCTCGTAGCTTTTTCATCAGTGGTGTGTATAAGTGGAACGGACCAGCGAATTCATATCTGTGCTACTGAGACGAGGAAATGGAGGGTATGTATACAATCTCTCCTACTTATCAACCAAGTGTCAACATGCCCTAGCTCTTTCCTGATCCAGAGATGGCGGAAATCGACATCCTACACCATCACCTGTTCCGAGAACCCAACGAGGCTGATTCGGAGACCATAGGTTTCTGCCTCCACACAAGTGAAATCATGGCAGTGGTTCATGCACGCGAAGGAATTCAAGCTCCCATTGATGACAGGGCCATTGTAAACACCAAGCGTGCTCTGGAGTACTACACTCT
>JAKELK010000307.1:0-69924 GCA_021525775.1 Lactarius deliciosus | reverse complement strand
TCACTGACAGAATTTGGTGAGTTCCTCCCTAGTAGCATTCCTCCGGACTTTCAACTTATTTTCAACCGACATTGTAAGGTTGGGATCGGTATGTTTCTCCCTTCTGTTCCCTTATTTGTGAGTCGCTAAGGCAAATATCGTCGTCTTCCAGTGTACAGTACAAAACTGTCAGCCGTCGTTGCACGTATTCTTTTCCTTGTTTTTACTTACTGGTTCTACCTACATATAGCATCACGCACATACACGACCCGTACTCGGGCAGCTTTGAGGCACGTTTGCTCCTCGTCTGATGATGTGGGTTGTGGTCTCTAATTGCCATTCATGCCAGGGGCTTTTCATTGCTACATTAACTCTCAAGGTCCTCTGCGACATCCTCGTTACTTCTGGAATGGTTTATTACCTCTTGAGTAACCGCACTCACGTCCAGAGGTACGTTCGTGCCCGAACATTGAAAAAACGCCAATACCCTGTTTAATATCTCTCTCTAGAACAGACAACGTGTTGAATCTTCTCACGATTTATTCTATCAATTGCGGCATACTTCACTTGTGAGCCAGTGCGTCAATCGGTGTCGACGTTTTTCTGACAATTGTGCTATCTTGCAGAGTGTCTGCCATCATTTGCGTCACCTTGGTACTGTTCGCTGTTACCCCTGTGCCCTATGGTCAAATACTGACTCCTTTGAACGAAGTTCGCCAGGTATCCAGATACGCTCATGTATGCCCCCGCCCTCTTCATCACATTCCGGCTCTCTCTCTGCGCGTTCATGGCCATGTGCGTCTTCTTTGTTTGTTCTTCTTCTGAGATCTTCCTGATCCCTGACACCCCTATCCCAGCCTGAACTCACGAGATTACCTCCGCGAGACGCTCGACGGACCGGGAGGTGTTGTTACCACGCTCACCCAACTCGAGGTCCGCACGGGCACCACAGTCCCATGGGACGCACAAGATACAATGAAACCAAGCACCAACACCGCTGTCTCGCAGAGCCTTCCACCAGCTTTTGTTTCCTCCAATGCACCCTTCTCAGACGGTGTCATAGCTTTCGACATAGAAAAGTGTTGACATCCAGCGCACTTGATGCACGATGACCTTCCGTCTTGCGTACTTTAGCACAATACATCCGTCTCCGTCCTGTCCCCCTACTAGTATGACAGTCGTACGTATTTGACTTCTGCCTCCGTAGTACAAATACTTTCGTTTCCCCATACGTAGCACCTCGGACATCGCTCGTACACGAGCGATCCTGAGGTGAGCTTACTTTACCACTCATTGACTTTCCAGTACGCTTATGCCTAGTAAACTTGTGTTCTATCTAGGTAAATACATTCGAGACATCGCTTGTACACGCGCGATCCTAAGACTTGTGTTCTATCTAGTTCGCCTCGTGCGCTGCTCCCAAGCTCCCTAAACTATCCATAACTTACAAAAAGTACCAAGTGTCCCCTGTGATGCGATTAGGTGAGAACAGTAGCGATGAAGTAATTACGTTTTAGGGACTCGTTTTCGAGCCTACTAGCGATTTGGTAGGGCCCCGACCGAAATGCAACACGTATACGTGTGTTGTGCACGTGCCTATTGTTGCGATGACCTCAAATTTTCTTGCACGTCACCACGTTCTGATTGAGACGATCACATCTGTTACACTGATGCCGGGGTCCCTTTCAGATCTCGAGATTGGGTGTGTTGGGGGTGCACTTTACTGCTCGTTCGACAAATAGTTGCATCTCCAATTTCTTGCCGCGCACCCCCCTGTGAAGTATACCATCTTAACGATTCAGAAGAAGACTGGGCTCTCTTGACTGAGCTCTCTTGAAGATGGTTTTCCTATCAGACAGGGGTGTCAATTTGCGAATATCCGGCAATTCTGGGCCACATGAAGTCATACACTGCGATGGAAGTTTGCTCGTTCCGTCCTTGCGTTTCTCGATGTCGTCGAGACGAACAGCCATGCGGCTGCTTACATTGCTAATGCAAGAGGAATGAAGGGGTGAGACAGATGATGCTAGGATCTATGTGACAGCAAATAGGGTTATTCTGCGTACCCGATGCAATGTACACGATCTTTCATTTGAAGGGGCACCGCAGACTTCGACAGACAATTTTGTTGGCCAGACGGACGGACGGATGGGAGTGTGGGTCTATCGCACCTGGCGAACTTCAGCTTAAGATCCACACTGCACGCCCGGCCCTCCTCCCCACATCGCGCGTATATCGCCTTCGATCTGAGCTTACACGGACGCGTGAAGTACGGGGCCCAGGGCCACATGCAAAATGCATCAGCGAGGTCGATGTTAAGTGGCACAAGGGGTGTAAAGAATGTGGGGAAACACGGCATAGGATGAGAGACATGTCGGGCATTCTCACCATCTCGAGATCGTCCAGCACCGTTAGGCTACGCGTCCTCATCAAGCGTCGCATCCCGCGCCATGTGGTCTCCATCAGCCCGAGTGCCGAAACCGGCCTAGTCGAGGACTCCAGGATCTAAGTCTGTCATCCTCCAAGTAGCGCTCAGAATGCCCGAGTGTCTACATTAGACGAGTTTTCGATACCCCAACGTAGAAAGAAGACTTTGCACGTTCCTGAGAAATGAAATTACAGACAAATATCCGATCAGATCTTTTATTACATCAGTGATACTATCAACAGAAGGCGGTCCCGGAAAAGGAAGGAATGATAGTGACTACAGTAAGCAAAACCAGCAGTCACTGCAGTAAGTTAGTAACCAAAGGAAGGAGCTTTTGACTAAGCGAAAATGCTTCGGTGGCTGACTCTTGGGCTGACTTCCAACAAAGTATGCATGGCAACAACTTGCTGCAAAATGGCAACACGAGCGTTAACATGTTTTAGAACGAAATGAACCTCGAGGCGGAACGGGATTCCGGCACGGGGGTGAGGACCTTGTATGAGGCCAATCGATGACGTCATCAGCCGGAAGTCCCGGGCCATCATATTATTGCACATGAGACACCTTCCGCACACCGTGTCCACAGCAGCAGGCACTACAATTCCAGTCTACTTTACACAACAGACCATCCCGCTGACACCTTCATCACCATTGATACTTCCACGCTGCCAATGGTCTCACTTCTATGGTCTCACTGTCCCTCAGGCCACCAAAACTAGCACTCGAATTCACACCCCCTACATTCGCTGCTGGGCAGCCTGGGCCATAATTTTCCTCCTTCACTACCGCCATCACGTCCCTTCCTTCTCTCCAGAGCACGTTCTACACGCACCGTCCGTGCCCTCCGAGTCTCCTCGGACACGTCCAGGAGCACTTTCAGAGTGCGCATGCAGACCGTTCTACTGGTGCACACAAGTTCCTTGATATTCTCAGGCATGCGACTGATGAAGTGTCGCGGTAGCAATGAAGCCACTGCGTCCTCTCTAAGTGGCGCGTCATCTGTGGCCACATGTGCGTGATGTTTAGCTTGTAGAACAGTAGCCCCTTCGCAAGTTCCTCCGGCATGTGATCTATCGCAGCAGATATACTCCCGTGATGGGTTTTGGCGATCAGTCGGAATGAGATAATACCGACGTCAACCGGAAGAACGCTACAGTTGCGTCAACGGTGTGGGGAAAAACGACATTTCTGTAGAATGGACCGCCCACCCAACAATCAAGGATAGTTTGACTTCTATTACCCATACACGTCTTTTCCCGACCATCCAATGAGTAGTCTGACAGGCATCACGCGATACAGAGGCAGGCCAACTGTATGACCAAAACTCCCAGAGATATTAGTTTCAGACAGCCATCAACCATCGAATCTAGAACGAGTAAAGAACAGGTCCCTAAGTGGACCGAGAAGGTAATTATTCTCGAAAGAGGTGAGCTTTGATGTGCAAACCTGGTGAAACAGGGGACATGTCGTGATGGCGGAAGTAGTGTGGACAATAACACCACCCGTAAAGATACATACAATATCATGGCTTCGTATATGGACGGAGCATGGACTCGGACTCGGTTCTACTGTTGGTGTTCTTCATTCGAGGGATACAGTACATCAGACCAATCCATCAGACGCCAATCCAACATGCGAAGCGGCCTGTTGCACCCAAGTACGGCCAGGAATAATAGAGACGCCAAGAGGCGCCTTTTTTGACTCAAACTCGCGAGTTGCACGGGTGTGAACTCTCGAGTTAAGAGTTGGTGTCGAGCTGCCAACTCGAATCGGACCGCATCAACTCGCGGCAACACTATACTTACCTATGAACCCTGCTCTTGAGCCTGTGTTTCAGAAGTCAGGTATGGCAATCTGACAGCTACTGTAGTCCTGTACCATGCGTTGACGCCACAAAAGCTCCAGGTAGCGCGTGCTCGTTCGCTTCCTTTGATCGATCTTCCGAGCGACTCGGAGTCGGCAAGTAAAGCCCGATCACGAACCCTGCGATGTGTACTCACAATCGATCAAGAGCTGTGTCCTCCCTGCGCTGGCGAGTAGGATTTGAAGCGGCCCAGCCAGCTCCATATTGCCCTCAGGGTCCCCCCACCAAATATATTTAAGGCTTTAGACCTAGCTCTCTAATCCCACGAGCCGCCTCCCTCGCGAAACACCAGATCATGCCGTCCGTTCTTCCGCCTATCCCACCAAATATCGCGGAAATGTGAGTACCGTTGACATCTGAGTCGACTCGGATTCATTTAACCTTTCTTTATCTTTAGAACTGCGCCTCTTGTATGTGCACTGCCAACATGCAACGGATTTTCTTATCATGACGGCGGGGCACTCACTCATGTCTTCCTTGCGTCGTTCGTAGCTCCTCGGGATTGTCTGGAACTGGTGTCTTTATGGCATTCTGTTAGTCCAGTTCTGTGAGTGGCCTTCCTCGTAATCCTGGGCGATACACTGATTGAATGGTCAAGACGTGTACACCTATAACTTCTCAACGGACAAGAGGTTCCTCAAGCTACTAGGCAGGAGAATTCCTCTCGTCCCACCATATTTACCTCTTACTTGCCAGCGTTATATAGTACTGGGGGTATTTTTAATGGAGACGTTGCAGACGGCACTCAGCTGCGCAGACCTATACTATTGGTTCGCCTCTGGCTTTGGCGATATGAATCGCCTCGCTTCGCCGTATGCCTCCTCTTTCGACGTGTCGATAATTGGATCCGTGGTTGGCCTGGCTGTTCAGTTTTTCTTCGTGTATCGTATCTGGTTGCTTGGCAACAAGGGATATTGGTATTGGTGGCTATCCGGAGTCATCTGTGTGGTGGGCCCCACTGTTGTAGGCTCCGCTTCTCAGAAGTCCTTACGGTAGCACCTTCGCAGATTTCCACCGTCGACACAACGGCGGCCTTTGCGGGGGGTATCTATGTGAGCCTTCCTTCGTTTCATGCAAATTCGAGCGTGGCTCAGGAGTAAGCAGACGCACATACGGGGGCACTTTGCCAGCGGTCGGTGGCTCAAGATCCTGGCGATGGTAAGACCATTGAGGTTGCGGGCTATGCCATAGCTAGCTCTGGCTAACCGTTATGCACTCACACCAGACGTGGCTCATTGGAAACGCCGTGTCCGACACGCTGATTGCCTGCGCAATGCTTTATCACGTAAGTCCGTTCCCTGTCATTCAGTGAAGGACCGCCCAGAGCTCGGTGATGGCACCACTTCGTATAGCTGGCCAGGAAACTCAAGAGAAGGGACGGGTATTTTAGTGGCCATGCTCTGATAAGCATCGTGAGGTTGACCGTCGAGTCCAATATTTTGACCAGTACGTGTATTGTCGATTCTGGTACGCCAGCTCCTCTCACGCGGGGCACTGCAGCAACTGTGAGTATCGTAGCCGCAGTCATGGTCGTCTGGCATACCGTACGTGATCCCTCGTGGTGTCTGTCTCCGCTATGTGCTGATGCATCGACACGTTCACTCGGGTGCAGGACAAAAACTGGTATATATGCCCGTAAGTACTAGTGACTTACCCACACCCGTTTCAATCATACAAACTTGTCATCTGAACACGCCGCTCGCCCAGCACTGCCATTATCGGAAAATTGTAAGGACCATCTACGGGCCAGTCCCGTTGAGGGCGAATCCAATCTCACGTTTTGACAGATACTCCAACACCCTCCTCGTCTCGCTCAACAACCGCATCTCGATCCGCGATACGATGGCATCGCGAGGGGCCATCAGATCACCAGGGGGGCCCTTCCCTCGTAGCGGGCACTCTGAAGGCGCAACGGATATAGTGCTCATGGACTTGGAGAAAACTTCCGATCGTCGTCGATTGTAAAGGCACCCGTTAGGGGAGAGAAGCCCATAGGTCGTCAGTGCGTTTGAATTGGATCGTCCCGTCCGTGATTGCAGACATAGCATGACTTCGTACGCATGTCCGATTACTGTCTGTGTAGTACGAAGGCTAAACCCGTGATACACATCCAACACGATCTTTCATTGAAGGGGCACCGGGGCGTTCTATTGCCTCGATAAGATCCGTGCGCCACTCGGGGACAATACTGAGCATGCAGCAATCTACGCACGCAGACGTCGTTCGTTCTTCGCATGGGAATGTGTGGGTCTATCGCACCTGGCGAACCTCAGCTCGAGAGATCCACGTTGCACGCCCGGCCCTCCTCTCCTCCTCGCGCATATATCGCCTTCGATCTGAGAGCTAGCACGGACGCGCGATGCACTAGCACAAAGCGTGTAAAGAATGGGAAACACGGCATAGGATGTCGGGCATTCTCGCCATCTCGAGGTCGTCCAGCCTGAGCGCCGGCGTTAGACGTTGCGTCCTCGTCGAGCGACGCATCCCGCGCCTTGGCGATCTCCATCAGCCTGAGTGCCGAGACTGGTCTGCCCAGTCGAGGACTCCAGGATCTAGGTCTGTCGTCCTCCAAGCAGACGCGCTCATAACGCCCAAATGTCTACATTAGACGCGTTTTCGACACCCCAACGTAGAAAGAAGACTGCACGTTCCTGACCTGAGAAAACAAATGTCCGATCAGATCTATTATTACGTCAGTGATACTATTACAAACCAACACCGGCAAATTAACATCTCGACATTCGCGGCGCACGGCTCGGTTCCGAACCACACACTTGGACTTGGTGCCACTTTTGGAGAGAATGACCCATCGATGTAGAGACGGCTGTAAGGAGTAACTTACTACATATTGATCGGGCCAGACCATCCGATGATGGCTGGGGTGCGGTCCGATGTTCGAACCAGGACATTAGATCATGAAAGGGAAAAATAGGCATTGCGAGGGGATATAATAACATAGCAACTAGTCGACGCGAGTGTGCATGCATGTACACTAGAGTGGGAATGGAACACATGGTAATAATCGTCATGACAGACCGGCACACAAAACAAGGCAATAGACAAACCAACACACGCGGCACGGTCAACGGCTGTACAAAATGAGAGAAAGATGGAGTGGTAGCAAATCACAAGTCGTCGTCGTCGTCGTCGACATCTTCGCCGCGCTTCTTCCTTGCCAGACGTTCCTTCTTGAGTTTCCGTGCCTCGTTCGATGTGACCTTCTTCGTCTTCTTCGTGTCCACCTTGTTCCCCATAGCGTCATACTGATCCTCCTCGGGTCCATCCTTCTTGTCAATCCGCGCTCCCGAGCCCTGGCCCTCGACCCAGTTGTGACCGGATGCCTCGAGACGACCGTCCCGCATCGCCCAGACCTCCTGGCAGAGGGACTCGGAAAAGTCGCGGTTGTGGGTGATCACGAGAACACCACCCTCGAACACCTTGAGAGCCGAGATAAGCGCGGCAAGCGACTCGCGGTCGAGGTAGTCTGTGCGTGTCACAAGCTTGTCAGTCAACGCCGACTACGACAAAGAATGAGAAACGTACTCGTCGGCTCGTCCAAGCACATGATGTGAGGCCGGCGCCATGTCGCGGCACCAAGCACAATCTTCACCTTCTGACCACCAGAGAGACCGCGCATACTGTTGTGCGACACAAACTCCGGCTCGAGGCCAAAGTCGGCGAAATGCTTCTCGATCTCCCGACGCACAAGTGGGCGAAGCAGACCCAGTCGCTGCGCCTCACGGGTATCCACCTCGAGCACCTTCTTCTCAAATCCACGCTTGATCAGGTCGTCACGCGGTAACCAGATGTTCTCCGACGAGCTGAGGCCCTTGAACGACACCTCGTACTCGTACGATTGCTTTAGCTTCTTGCGCGACACGATCTCATCGATGAATCGTTTCTGGCCTTCCACAACGACGAGCGCACCGTCCTTCATCTTCTTCTCTTCCTCAGCAGAGATCTGGCGGCTTGCCTTGCCCATCTCCTCCAAGTCCTCACCAGTCTGATAACGCCAGAGCATGTACTCGAGTGGTGTCTTGTCGAGGTGGTGGTCGATGTGGTGGAACGCGTGCTGGGCGACGTAGCCAATGACCAAGTTGGGGTGCTTCCACACCTCACCGCCCTTGTTTGCCTCCATCTCGCCGGTGAGCAACTTGACGAGAGTAGACTTGCCGGATCCGTTCGGGCCGAGGACAGCGACGCGGGACGACAGGGAGACTTGGAGAGTAATGTCGTACAACTGTTGCTTGGGCTGGCTCGGGTACTGGAAACCAACCTTGCGCATCTTAAGCAAGGACTTCTCCTTGGTCTTGACACCATCAAGCAGCGGCGGGTCGGGGAGCTTGAACGTGTAGTCCTCAGCCGCCTCAAGCGTGTAGTACGACTTGGCCTCAGGAACGGCCTTGACGAATGCCTCAAGGTTACCACGGTAACGGCGAAGTTTGAAGCGGTTGAGGTGGAGAACATCAGTGATCGTGTTGTTAAGGAAACCGGAGTCGTGAGAGACGATGATCGACGTGCAGTGAGTGAGACCGGTAAGGTAGCCTTCGAGCCAAGCGACATTGACGACGTCCAAGTGGTTAGTCGGCTCGTCGAGTAAGAGAATGTCGGCCTTGAACAGCATCGCACGGGCAAGCGCGAGCTTCATCTTCCAACCACCAGAGAGCGAACCGATGGCAGACTTTTGGCGCTCCTCGTCGAAGCCGACTGATGCGAGAGCTTCAATGACCTCCTCCTTGTCGGCAAGGATACGCTTATCAGTCAGGATGAACTCAAGCACAGAAGTGTCCTCCTCGGAGCCGTCGATGTCGTGCTCGACGTAGAAGGTGCGGACCTCATCGGGAGAAGGGAAGCCCTCAACTTGGCCGTTGGTAATGGCGCGCATGAGGGTCGACTTTCCGGTACCGTTCTTACCACACAGGCCGTAGCGGTGACCACGCTTAAGACGGAGAGTGGCAGTGTTGAGCAGGATCTTGGCACCATAGGCGAGAGAGAACTGGCAGTTGCACAGGTCCTCACCCTCTTCTTCATCCTCAAGGGCCTCTTCGTCATCAGTGTCCTCAGACGCGGAGCGCACGACCCAGTCACGAGCAATCGTAGTAGGATCAGGGCTCTGAGCGAGGAAACCCAAATAAGGAATGAGCGTGTCCCACTCGGGGACATCGAAGTTCTTGGCATTAACGAGGTTGGCCGCGAGACGCGCGACGTGAATGGCAGAAGTGTCCGCAACAGACGGAACTGGGTTGGCGCCAGCCTTTTTGTAGATCGAGATAAGGAGGTGACCGAGTTGACCAGCCTCGGCCGACTTGAGCGGAGGGAGATCCGAGCCATCACCGGTGGGGACCTCTCCGACCTGACGAAGGGTGGCGATCGCACGGCCGACAACGCCGCGCGCCTCGGGGTCGCCAATGGTATCCTCAACCTTGATGAGACCAGGAAGGAGTTTGGGCAAGAACGGGCGGACAGTCACAGGCGAGTCAACGAGCTTGGCCATGTTATCAACGATGCTGTAGACGACGAAAGGTCAGTAAGGGATGGTGAGTAACACATAGCATACACTTACACAGCGACCTTGCGCTTAGTGGCAGTCAACTTTTCAGAAATTCCACGAGATAGAAGGGGGACCATTAGGGAGAGCGTAGCCGAATCCACTTCCGAAACGAATGTCGTAGCCGAAAGAAGCTGGATAGTGTTGGGGACTTCCTCGACCGGATTAATCAAAGATTTAATAAGGGCGGGAATGAAACGTTCAATGTCCTTGTTGGAAACGAGAGCGGTGGCCTTCGTGAGCGACTCGCGGGCCTGCTTCTTGACGTCAGCCTTTGTGTCCCAGATTGCCTCGGCGAGGATGGGGACGATGTCGGGCATGAGCTTGGCGGTCTGCAGGGGTGCGCTGATGATGAGCTGGTCGAGGACGGTGAGCGAGCCCGTCTTGATCTGCCACTTGCCGGCGGACTGGATCTCGTGCAGCAGCGCAGGGAGAACGAGCGCCGTGCCCCAAGGGTTGGCGTTCTGCACGAACGTGCGGACAGCCTCGACGGCGGCGACCCGCACAGCGGGCATCTTATCGGCGAACGTCTCGAGGAGCGCAGCATAGAGACCCGAGTCAATGAAGAAGGGCTCAAGAGCACGGGGTGCCGCCTTGGAGATGGCAATGACGGCCTGGGCGGCGCCTTCACGGGCGCCAGGCGACTTCTTGTCTCCAAGCGCCTTGATGGTGGCGTCGGTAAAACCGGTGGACGTGATGGCGGAAGGGCCGTCCTTTTGAGCGAGGGTGGCGATGCCCTCGGCGGCTAACTGGCGCACAGCCTTGTCGGCGGCGAAGAGGTTGTTAATGGCGGGGCCGTTGGCAACGGCGGCCTTGAGGTCGGCCGGAGAAGGGATAGCGTTGGTGGAGGAAGAGGCTGTAACAGCAGGCATGTTTATATCCTGGGGAAGAGCAAGAGGGTAAGGGACTGTGGGTCGACTGCGGAAGATGGTGATGTCGTACCTCGGTAGGGTGTTATACGGTTCTGTAAAATTTGTCTATGGATCTATGGGGGCAAGAAGCACACGAAGGCAACAAAGACAAAGAATCCTCTAAAAAAGTCTAATGGCCGTAGCCTGGAGAGGACGGAGGTCAGTTGCATGAAAAACGACGGGAGAGAGAAAAATTACCTCTACAGAGAAAATGGAAGAGAGGAAAGGTGGTTGTTAGAGACAGACAAAGGGATCCAATTTTTTGATCTTTTATATGGGCCGATGCGGGCGGTGCTAGTGCCATCTGGGTTCAAAAACCGGAAAATAGAAATTTGATTTCTCCATTTACGGTATCCGGAACATGCGATGACCGATAACAACAACAGCTTCTCCATCCATCTGACTGACTCCATCCATCCGACTCGGAAATGTCCTACTATTCCTTCTCCTCCAATGTCGCGAAACTCAAGGGTTTGAATTGCTACACAATATAAATCAGTCAGTCAGTCAGTGTATTCTTTTCTCAAAAAGAAATAATTAAAGAAAAAAAAGACAAACTGACATAGCCGCCGGCTTCGTAATGCTTGCTGTTCGCTTCTACCCAATGCAGCCGAAGTGCGTGCAAAAATGCCGAGAGGCCCTGACGGAAATAGAGTCGGAAAAGAAGGAGGGAGTCATCAGAAACGCACGTTCCTCGCATGTGCGCACCGCGCGGAACCCATGTACGCACCTCCATGACACACAGTATGAACACCGTCAAGATGAACCACATCACAGAGACGAACAAGAGCATAACAATGCCGAGCACGTCGTCCGCTCCTAGGAAGAGCTCGACCGTCATTTCCCAGAGCACCTCGGACAGCTGCGCGTGCGCGAGCGAGAGTGCCCAGAGACGCAGGTAGGACGCCGTGTGCGAGATGCAGCCGAGACAAAACTCGATCGTGTGAATCACCTGATGGGTCACCACCTCACCAAAGTCGTGCTGCTCCTGCAGTGCCAATCAGAAAACGAAGATAGAAGAGATAAGAAGGGTGTCAGAACTTACGTGCCCTTCGCCCGTGTCCGCCGCGATCGCGCCCCCGTGCCCTTCTTCCTCGCCCTCGAGGTCCTCGTGCCGTGCGCCGTAACCATCGTCGCCGGCCCCGAGCGCCGCATAGCCCTCGTTTTTCGCGCGCTGGCTCTCCTTCCAGAGCAAGTACGGCTTTACGCACAGCATCCAAGGCACGCACACCGCCGCAATGAGCAGTAGCACCGTCTGCACAAAGCCCTGCCCGCGGTACAGTGGCTCCTCAATCGTGCCCGGGGAGAGTATCATCCCGATCAGCATGGTCAGCAGCGACGGCGGTACCGCTGACGATTTGGACCAGTCGACGAGCCACTTGTAGATGATGCACACTACGAGGTAGCCGAATATCGATTGCAGGAAGAGCATCTGCGGGAGGAACCCGTGGTAGATATCCGTGAACCGATTGAACCTCAGGTGGTTCGGAAGTTGTAGACACAGCGCGAATGACATCTGCGCGATCGTGTGAGTTTACTCATGTACCAAACGAAATGAATTCACTTACGTGCAGCACACCGAGCACGATTGACATTTTCATCTTGTATGAATTTGTAAAGATCAGCGCGTTGTCCGCGCCGTGCCAAGCGGGGTCGAGACCGAAAAGGTAGACGTAGCCATTCGGCTCTGCATGCACGACGCCACTCCCTGCTTCAGGGAAGGTCCAGCCCGAATGGAACAGGTGCAGCGTCTTGGAGAATATGTCGTTGTATATAAGGCCCGTGTAAATCGAGAACAAACCCATGAGCAATATGATGTATCGCCCACTAACGTCCCCCTGTCAACAGAACTCTCACGGGGTACCAAAGGGGAGAAAACGCACTAGAAGAACGTTCCGAAGATCTCGCCCAGATCTGCGCGTGCCCACTTGCGCTCGTTGAAGATCATCCACAGTGCAGAGACAAGAATGATCGTTCCGTGTCCAATGTCGCCGAACATGACCGCGAACAAGAACGGGAAGGTGATGACGGCGAAGAGGCCCGGGTTGACCTCCTGGTACGTCGCGATGCCATACGCGTCCATGATCGCCTGGAAGCCTTGCGTAAACTTGTTCGTGCGGTGGAACGTCGGCGGGGTCCTGTTCGTGCGCAGCTCGTGCAAGATAGGTGGCACAGAGGTGCCCGATTCCTCCTGCCCGCAAAAATCAGTGCCAGAAGACACTACAAAGGAAATAAGCGCTTACGGTGGCGTGTCGGAGAGCGAGCTGGATCATAGTGATCTCACGTGTTGGGCACCACCCCTCGGCGATGAGGGTCTTGCGCCCAACGTCATAGTTGAACAGGTTGAGCGTCTCGTACACCGCCTTCTCCTTGCGTACGAGGTCCTCCCAGCTAAGGAGGCTCTCACCGATCTTTGCGAGCTCCGCGCGGCGAGTACTGCCCGTGTTGAACAGGGCCATTTCGAGGTCCTCGATGCGGCCATTCACCTCGCGCAGCGAGTCGACGCGCTTGTCTGCGTTTGCGTCAATGGGGTAGATAGTTGCGCCCAGGGACTCGGACACCCTGCGGATCTTGGCGAGTAAAGCGTCGCCATGCGCAAAGATGATGAACACATTCTTGTAGGTCGAGCTGCCGGTCGCAGCGTCGATGAAGGGCTCGGCAATGTCGGTGTGATTCATGTAAAGGTTGCCACGGAGGACGCGCCAGAGCACGCGCTCAAATGTTGGCAGACGGGTGCGGTCGATAACGCCGGCGACGAACCTGGGACGAAGGCTAAGGAGCCAAAGAATCTTAGAAGGAAAGAAACATACTCGAGGTCGAGCTGAACATTTGGCGCTGAATACTGGTTCTCACGATCGTCGTGCTGAAGCAAAGGGGCAGAGCTGTCGTCAAAAGACGATCGGATCTCGGTTTGATTGTATTCGGCCTAATGAGACCAAGGTCAACCATTTGTCAGCGGAGGGATGAAAGCGATGAAAGTACCCGCTGGAAGAAAACGGCCGTTTCGCGCAGGACATGACGGGCCTCGATGAGCTCCGCCAGGCGTCCACTGAGCACCTCGTAAGCGCTATTCATCTCCAGCGTACGCGACTCGTGCTCGCTGAGGGTGACATCGAGGTCGTCTATGGTCTGAGCCGCTCGGGGGCCCACGGCGATGAGTGGGGCGGAATCGTACAAGGGTCGGATGGGAACGGGATCGCGCTCGCGGTCGATTTGCGCGGAAAAAAAAGCGGACGCGACGGGCCATCTCCTCGATGCGACGAATCTCGCCGACAAATGACCGCTGGAAGGGGTTTACATCGGGGTTGAGCTTGAAAGGGGTTAGAATAGATGTGACGATATAGGTGGAGAAAAAATATATACGTCTTTGAACTCGACATTGCCGAGTTCACCGAGTTCGGAAACGGTATCGTGGGCAACCTCTGCTGGGACGAAGAGCTGGACGAGGCTCATTGCCTCGGAGCCTGAGGAAGTACGCCATAAACGACGGCATCAAATAAAAAGAATGAAAGAATAATCACGAAAGAGGGTGGGATATTCATCGAGCACGGGAGTGCCCATGGCTGCTTGTCGGTGTCAGTTGAAGCTGTGTTGTCGACCGCGACTGCGAACCTCGCATGTCCGTTTATTCCCACGCTCTCGGCATTCGCCGTGTAGCTTGAACGGATGTCCGCGGGCGAAGACCTAGGCGAAGACTGTTACCGTAAATATAGTACTGTGCCGCAGTGGCTCAAGCCCAGGCGTCGTGCCGTATCGCGCCTCGGTACGTTTAGCGTGGAGCATTGGACTGGGGGTGGCGGCGAGCGTGACCGGCGTGCGAGAGAGTTTAGCGAACGTGTGTGAGATAACGTGGGAAGCGGACCGAGCAATCTGGTTGACCGGGAGAGCAAGAAAAAAGAGCGAGGCGAGCGAACCACCAACCGTTGCTCCTGTTACTGCCATTCGTTTGTTTTTAAACCATGTTCCCTAGATAAACCTATTCCTCTACCTAATCCCTCCCCCTCACCTCCACGTCCCCCGTCCCGTTCCCTCTCCGTTCCACAAACGTTCCGTGAGCCTCCGATCTCCGATCAGCTCCCGTCACTTCACCGAACCGTAGAGGCTCCTATTGCACCAGGTGTGTCCCACCTACTCGTTCCCAATATCCACTAAACTGTCCCTGCATTACTGTCAACGTCTAGCTCTTTCCCGACATTGTATCATTGTATTGTTTTCTCAAGGTACGTTCCTTCACCACCTTATCACCCCCACTATCATCTAACCTCGAATGATCCGTCCAGCGGCCCTTGTTTGTTCAATTGGAGAGATCCGTTTCTTTTCCGGTACTTCTCTCTCATCTCACCCTCAAGAATGCGCCGAATGACCCCATCCCAGCTCCATTCTACTTCTTTACCTCCCCGGTCTAATGTTGCTCTCCCCACCCTCTCCACCGAGTCCTTATCGCTTCTCTCCTCAACCTCCGTCTACACAGCCTACAGCCTCCTCATCAACCCGCTCACTGAGTGTAATCACCGTCCCCACTAGCTCCTATCCATCATTACAAAATTATTCATTTTCCCCCGCCTCCGAGTCGTCCTTACCGCGCTCAGACCCTTCCCCGAATTCTAAAACCAGCGCATTTTTCGGTTCACCCTTCGAATCGCCATCAAGTCTTCTGTCGTCCAATTCGTCCCAATCAGCCAACTATGTATCCAAAACTTCTGCCTTCTTCTCTAGCCCTTTCGCAGACTTCCCCACTCCGCCTCCAAATCAACAGACCACGCCCCGCGAGGTCCCCTCATCGTCGCGTTCCTTGACCGCTGATTTTTTCTCCAGCACGCCGTTTTCCTCGTGCCCCACATCCCCCCCGAGTCTGCGCTCTAGTACCTCAAGTTCCTCGCTGCGGACGTCGCATTCGCAGGCCCCGTCCCCAGCCCACTACTCCACGGCGCTCCCCCCGGATCAAACCGAAGACAATGACGCTACCCCTGTTCCGAAACCTCGGATGCCCCTGTTGTCCCGTCTCTTCCCTTCGCGATTCTCCAGCAACGCCCGGAGAACAGACGACGATCGTCTGTCTGCCCAACGTGACTTTGTGGATCTCGAGCCCCCTGAAGACGTCCTCGCCGCCTCTCCGTCTACTCTAGAGAGCCCGAGCATCGCCATCGTAGCGCCCCCAGTAGAGTCGTATGCCGCTGGGGCACTAGTGCATCCTTACAATGAGGATGAGCTGTCATACCGACTTGTCCGCCAAGTCGGGCATGGCGCATTCAGTCTCGTGTGGCTGGCTCACGTGGAAAAGGGCCGCAGCGAGGGCACCCTTGTTGCGGTGAAGATGATCACACGTGCTGGCGAGCAAAGCGATGGTGCGGCGAGAAGAGTCGCACGAGGTGAGCGAGTGAGCTTCATGCGAGAAGTCGAAGTGTTACACGTGCGTGAGCCACGACAAGTCTCTTGGCGCGTCGAAATTGATATTACGTATAGTATTTGACGCCCACTCATGCGTCACTGCCACGGCTATATGCGTCATTCACGGTTCGCACGCACCACGTGCTCGTTCTGGAGTACGTTGCGGGCGGCGAATTACTGGATGTGGTCAACTCGGACGAGCAACACGCGCAGCTGAGCGAACCGCTTTTGCGGCGGATATTTCGGGAACTTGTCAGCGCAGTCGAGTGGATCCACGCGCGCTTCGTAGTCCACCGTGACATCAAGCTTGAGAGTACGCCGATCCCATCCCTGGCAAAAAATTAATTAATTAATTAATGGCATCCTTTGCTTTGCACAGACATTCTCCTGACGGCCAACCCCTTCGTCTCCCTGCCCGCAGAAGACCAGCCGCTCGTCAAGCTGACAGACTTTGGGCTCTCGCGCAAGATCGACCCAGACGACCCATGGCTCAGCACGCGCTGCGGCTCCGAGTCCTACGCAGCGCCAGAACTGCTCGTAGCGGCCCACAGCACCACCACCGACGCCGAATCTCCGCTCCCCTCACTCTCGCGCGCGCCGTCTGACGCCCACGGCAGCGGCGGCACACACTCCCACTCCGCATCTAAGCAGCCGCGCACACGCACACCCGGCATGTACGACGGCCGTGAGACGGACGCGTGGGCGCTCGGCGTCGTGCTTTTCGCGCTCGCGACGCGCGCACTGCCGTTCGACCCCCCGCTCATGCTCGACGCGCCCCCCGCGGACGCGGATGCGGAGCGCGCGCGCAGACGCTGGGTCCTGCGCGTCGTGCGCGGGGAGTGGACTTGGCCCGCTGCTGCTGCTGCTCCCGTGGGCGAGGAGGGAGCGGCGCGCGGCGCGCAGCTCGTGCGTCTCGCAGGCGTGCGGGACGTCGTGGCGCGGTTGCTGGTTTGTGATCCGCGCCGACGGGCACGCGTTGGTGCGCTTTGGGACGAACCGTGGATGAGGCAGGGCGAGGATGTGGTGCCCTGACTTGTGCCGCGCCGGCGTCTAATTCGAGGCACCCTAGTGCCAAACAAAAACGAGCGATACCGTCCAGCATCCCCGCAATAATCCGTTCGTGTCCATACATTCCACCACCTGTCAAGAAGCGCGCCACCCAGATCTTAGTATAGACTTTTTTAAAGCACTCACAACCAACCGATGTCGACGAGAGGCTTACGGCGTTGACGCAGAAAATAGGCTGCATACTTTAGATGTTTCGTGTTCGATATGTTCTCCTGCTCGGCATTACAGTAACTTAGCTTGTTTGTTTGTTCCTGTGCAGAATGTAATTCGGCGTCTTGTACTCAGCTGGTTTCGGCTGCGCCAAGATTTCCCACTCCACAGTCTGCCCTTCATGTGCGTTCGCTGCGGACTACACCGCATCTCCTCTGATACTGCCATCTCACAATCGCACCGCTTTTCCACCGAAGGAACACCAAGCTTACTTCGCTCCCTTTGAACAGCCCCTCAGTGCACGGACCTGCGACAACCTCAGGACCGGTCACCTAAGAACCCGGGTCTTACCGCTTTGACATACCATGACGTCGTCTCTTGCTGCCCACTGCCCCATTCACCAACTGGGCCAGTGCGGACGCTTACTGCGGCCGTCTGCCGTAGAACCCTGATATCTTTAGTAGTTGTAACGTCTCCGGACGATCGGCCTTTGCTTGTCTAGGTGTTATCACCACTTGGCCGTTCGGAGATGAAAGCTGAAGCACGCCACAACGCATGACACATGGATGACTGGGCAAGGACACCATACGTCGTTCTGCTCTCCACTATACCCTATCTGTGATAGCCATACAGTGCATGGACGGAATAGGAAACGGCGGCGGGTGCCAACTAAGGTACCAAAATTGAACGTGCCATGCCGGTTCTGGGAAGGATATGCTTTGACGGGATCCAGATGCCTTGTCTGGGTGTGCGCATGCGCATCAAAATTAAAATAGGCACGTCGCTGTGGCGCTGTTCTCATGGGTTTTCAAGCAGTTTATGGGAAGCCTGCATGTTTGCTGGTCACCTGTACCCAAATCTAGCGATCTTCGGCACTTGAGGGCTGAGGGTTAGAGAACTTGCGCCCTTGGACCATTGGTAGAGAAATTAATTCTTGGGTAAAAAAGGTCCAGAACCATACTGCACAGGGTGCCCAGTCAAGGGGAAATTTTTCACGGTACTACTTGACTCGGCCTTCACCTGAGTCCGCCACTGCACCCGTCTGAGGAGCCTAATTGAAGGGACCCACTCCTATATATAGTTCCCAGGCAAGGAATTTTGGGAGGAACTATACAAAGTCGGTTTGGCACAGAAGGCTAGATGCGTCAGTGTCTGGCCCTTCACGCTGAGAAACTAGAAGACATGGGTGCCAAGTCGCAAATCTCACACCCTTTATTATTGAGCCGAACGATTAGGTTACGATCAAGACCTTATTCAAGGCTTATGCCTCGAGATCGGATGTATGTCGTGAGGAACGCGTTTACGAACTCGACAGAGACGCATCTGATTACCATCCTCGACCCCCGATTCTCCCACACACGAGAGCCAAGCTTGTGGGTCCTTTGTAGGACCTTCCTCGTCGTTATCATCAAGTTCAAGTTTAGGCCTGTAGGGGTCACGCCAGCGCAATGCGCGACCCACATCCGAGCTGACGGAGACTCGGGCTGTATCGGATAAAACCCAGCAAGAATCGAGAAGGGAATGGCACCCCCCCGCAGGTCGCACTTTCATCTCTCGTGAGCAGGTTGGTACTATGGACCATCATCGACACTCACCGCAGGAAACCGTCCAACTTGAAAGTTCTTGGGACACCGTCCATGCCAGTGACCCTGGATATTCCACACAGCTGTGGAGTCTTCTCGTACGAGATGCAGGCATATCCCACGAGAGTTATCGGGGCAACTCACCACTCCTGTCAATGACTCAGCAACATGGAAGCGGGGACTTCCGTCCGACTGTTGGTAAAGTGAGTCTATGACTTGCGTAAGTTAGTAGGTTTTTTAACATTTCGACGCCAACACAGGTGGACGCGACGGTGAACATTTACAATCCCGTAATTGCAAATTCCTCGAATCACCAAGCTTCAACACTCTCCTGGCTAGACGAGGTCTGTACAACATGCGTTACTTGAAGTACCATTGAGTGTCATGACAAACGAATATCAGATATATCAGACTTCAGTGGACGACAACGCACATCAACGACCATTCATGGTCCAAAAAGTGTACAATTCATACTATTCCAGTGACTATAATTTGCAAATAATTTGTAAATACCGTACCAGACGGGCGAGATCAAACAAAGTATGAACGCGTCGTCGAAATGCCAAGTCATGGGGTAGAAATCGAGGCGCAGTATCGTAACGACGAGTCATATGAAGGAGATAAGGAGGTGTCCGAGGTTGGGACCGAAGTCGATAAGTGGGAGTCGAGATGGCGAAGAAGGAAAGGTATCATGCGTCGCGCTTGATCCTAAAACATAACCTAGATAAAATGGCTATCAAACCGAGAAGGAAGGAGAAGGAGAGATATAGTAGCGGCCGAAGGCAGTCCATAATTTGGGCGGGGAGACGTCAGCGCTGAGGCGAGACGAATCCTCTCGGGCACCGGTCCAATCCGGTCCTGTCAGGACCACGGCGCTCCCCCGCAAGTCGAGCTCGCAGTCACACTATCTTGGTGTTGGATTCGAGTTTGGCTGAATTTGCTGCGCTGGATTGCAGTGGCTTCATTGTTCTCAGGCTTGCATATGTGATCACGTGTGTGATATGTGGATGCAACATCTGTCAGCATGACTCAGCGACTTGAATGGCTCGAATCGATTACCGTCCTTGTTGGAAAAAGTTAATTAATTAATTAATCCATTCGCAGGCACTCTCCTGACGACTCCTGACGACCAACCCCCTGCCCGCAGAAGACCAGCCCCTCATCGAGCTGACAGACTTTGGGCTCTCGCGCAAGATCGACCCAGACGACCCATGGCTCAGCACGCGCTGCGGCTCCGGGTCCTACGCAGCACCAGAACTGCTCATAGTGGCCCACAGCACCATCGCCGACGCTGAGCGCTGAGTCTCCGCTCCCCTCACTCTCTCGCGCGCCGTCCGACGCCCACGGCAGCAGCAGCAGCAGCACCACACACTCCCACTCCGCATCCAAGCAGCCGCACACACGCACACCTGGCATGTACGACGGACGCGAGACGGACGCGAGGGCGCTCGGCGTCGTGCTCGCCACGCGCACACTACCGTTTGACCCCCCGCTCATGCTCACTCATGCTCGACGCGTCCTCCGCGGACGCGGACGCGCATACTCTTGGTCCTGCGCGTCGTGCGGGGAGTGGACTTGGCCTGTTGCTCCCGCGGGAGAGGAGGGATAGGCGCGCGGCGCGCAGCTCGTGCGTCTCGTGGGCGCGCGGGACGTCGTGGCGCGGTTGCTGGTTTGTGATCCGCGCCGACGGGCACGCGTCGGTGCGCTTTGGGACGAACCGTGGATGAGGCAGGGCGAGGCAGTGGTGGTGCCCTGACTTGTGCCGCGACGGCGTCTAATTCGAGGCACCCTCCTGCAACACAAAAACGAGCGATACCGTCCAGCATCCCCGCAATAATCCGTTCGTGTCCATACATTCCGCCCGTCAAGAAGCGCGCCACCCAGATCTTAGTGTAAACTTTTTTAAAACACTCACAATCAATCAATGTCGACGAGAGGCTTACGGCGTTGACGCAGAAAATAGGTTGCATACTTTAGATGTTTCGTGTTCGATATGTTCTCCTGCTCGGCAGTACAGTAACTTAGCTTGTTTGTTTGTTCCTGTGCGGAATGTAACTTGGTGTCTTGTACTTTGTCGTTGTGGTGTTCGACCACTTCTTTTTTCTTTTTTGAATCCATTTGTATTGCCGGTCCCAACATGATAAGCCCGCCGTTGTAAACGAGTTCGCTGTAGCATTTAGGCGTTGTTGCGCATATTCAGCCAAGAGTTTCTTCTCCCTCCCTTTCTTCCCAAGTCGGTTTTGGGATGGTGTTCCGCTAACCTGTAGAAAGTTTAGTGGGCGACGGGCGTTTTGGAGTGGTAAATCATAAATGGGCTAGTAAGGGGTCCTTACTCCATCCTGGAGAGGCGTTTCACAGCACTGGCAGGTAGTGTGTGGTGGGGACAGTCATAAAGTATGTGGCTAGTCGCAGTGCGACGAGGTGTCCTTCCTCGGCATCTGAAAGAGGAGAGAGCCCACGGCACCTACCGCCACGCGGCCCACGCCTCACCTACCGGCCTCCTACTCCCACTTTCCCATATCGTAGATAGCACGGCCCTTCACCCGGTTCCCTTCGCAGTGGTCCATTCACTGCGGACTACACTGCATATCCTCTGACCTCCTCACGAACACACCGCTTTCTTTGACTAAAAGAGGCAGGACACCCCCGTAAGCTGCCCACCTATTCCCCAACTAGCCCACTGCAGACGCTTGCTTGGGCCATCTGCCGTAGTACCCTTATCTGTATCGCCACAAAATCTAAAAAGGGTATCACCGCTTGGCGGTCTGGAGATGAAGACTGGGGCTTCGATGGAACCTGAAGCATGCATAATGCATGAGGCCTGGTATTGTGTACATGGAAGGAATAGGAAACGGGCGACGGGTGCCAATGCCATGGCCAATTTTGACGTTTACATGTTTCAGACGCCTTGTTTTGGTATGTGCCCGCGCGTCAGAGTTCAAGTTGGTACATCACTCTGGCGCTCTCGCTCTCATGGGGTTCAGGGAAAGCCCGCCTGTCTCGGGCTGCTGCCAGTGGTCACCTACTGCTGTCGCCTGTACTCAGAAAGCGAACAAGGTGAAAAAAACGGACAACAACACAGCAATTTGACTCGGCGTTTGAGGGCTTGGGGACTTACGCCCGTGGAGCATCAGTAGGAAAGTTCCGGGGTCCAGAAGGACTGTACCGCCTGTACAGGCGCGCAACAACTCAAGACTGGCAAAGGGTGTCGCGGCACCGCTTCACCTGACGACGCCACCTGTCTGAGCCTGAGGAACTCACCCCATAATGGTTCCGGAATTGAACTTCGGGGAGGATTAGTTGGTGTCGGGGTTACAATGTCGGCCTGGGTGCATCTAGTCTGGTCCTCGCCAATAAGAATGCACGGGTGCTCACTCCATTATTCTTGTCATTACTAGTAATCGCGATCATATCCACCCTTAATTGTGCCGAACTGTCGGGTTATGATTTGGCCTTGAGGATCAAGTTTAGATCATGAGGGGGCTTGTTTATGAACACGGTGGAGACGCACCTGTACTAGTTATTACTACCTCCGGCCGCCGATTCTCCCACCCACTATCGAGCCAGAGCGTCGGATTTTTCTTTTTCTTTCTTGGGCCTGTAATTATGGGTTTCAGTAGGCACAAGTTACTCATTGGGGCTCAACTCGCTCAACTCCGGAGTCTTATCACGACTGGAAGGGTGAAGATGAGGACCCCCGGCGATCGGGCCAAACTCTCGGACCCTAGGTAGGATCATGGGACTATCATCGTTAACATCAGACTCAAGTTTAGCCCGTAAGGGCACGCCTTCCTACGACCTGTACGTACTGAAGGTAGGACCATATCGGATAAAATGCAGCAAGAACAGACAAGGGGATGGCATCTCCCCCCAGTTCTCAGCACTTTCATCTCTCGTTAGCCGAAGTTCTCACTGCTGAGCAGATCATGGACCAACATTGTCACAGTATGCGAAGTGGACGCTTACTCAGCCAATGGTCCGGAGTGACTTCCATTATTCATGGGCCAACCGACGGTGAGAGTCTTTCATATGTCATGGGCCAGCCGACGTCGGCCGACACCTGGAGATTCTTCCGAAACTCATGGGCCAACCGATGTTGGCTCGGAGACATTTACTCTGGAGCTGTACTCCGAAGGAGTATGCCTGAGACTGCATAGGCACTTCCAGGTGTCCAAAAATGATTGCCCCAGAGCTAGATTCTGGGGGAAACACTCCGAGATTGTGTGTGCATAATGGAGTGCGTAAACATGTGCAGATCCGACGAATATTGCACATGCACTGGAGGAACAACTCCAAAACACTCCGAGATTATAAGGGTGTAATGGAGTGTGTAAACAGGTGCAGGTCTGAGAAATGTTGCACATGTCCTGGAGGAACAACTCTGAAGCACTCCGAGATTATGAGGGCATAATGGAGGTTTGCAGGTCCGAGGAATGTTACACATGGACTGGAGGAACAACTCTGAATTACTCCGAGATTATGAGGGTGTAACGGAGTGTATAAACATGTGCAGGTCCGAGGAATGTTACACATGTCCTGGAGGAACAACTCTGAATTACTCCGAGATTATGAGGGCATAACGGAGTGCATACACATGTGCAGGTCCGAGGAATGTTACACATGTCCTGGAGGAACAACTCTGAATTACTCCGAGATTATGAGGGCATAACGGAGTGCATACACATGTGCAGGTCCGAGAACTGTTGCACATGGACTGGAGGAACAACTCTGAATTACTCCGAGATTATGAGGGCATAACGGAGTGTGTAAACAGGTGCAGGTCTGAGAAATGTTGCACATGGACTGGAGGAACAACTCTGAATTACTCCGAGATTATGAGGGTGTAACGGAGTGTATAAACATGTGCAGGTCCAAGGAATGTTACACATGTCCTGGAGGAACAACTCCAAATTACTCCGAGATTATGAGGGCATAACGGAGTGCATACACATGTGCAGGTCCGAGAACTGTTGCACATGGACTGGAGGAACAACTCTGAATTACTCCGAGATTATGAGGGCATAACGGAGTGCATACACATGTGCAGGTCCGAGAACTGTTGCACATGGACTGGAGGAACAACTCTGAATTACTCCGAGATTATGAGGGCATAACGGAGTGCATACACATGTGCAGGTCCGAGAACTGTTACACATGTCCTGGAGGAACAACTCCGAATTACTCCAAGATTATGAGGGCATAACAGAGTGCATACACATGTGCAGGTCTGAGAACTGTTGCACATGGACTGGAGGAACAACTCCAAATTACTCCGAGATTATGAGGGTGTAACAGAGTGTATAAACATGTGCAGGTCCGAGGAATGTTACACATGTCCTGGAGGAACAACTCTGAATTACTCTGAGATTATGAGGGCATAACGAAGTGCATACACATGTGCAGGTCTAAGAACTGTTGCACTTGTCCTGGAGGAACAACTCCGAATTACTCCAAGATTATGAGGGTGTAATGGAGTGTATAAACATGTGTAGGTCTGAGGAATGTTACACATGTGCTGAAGGAACAACTCTGAAACAGTCCGAGATTATGAGGGCATAATGGAGTGTGCAGGTCTGAGGAATGTTACACACGTCCTGGAGGAACAACTCTGAAACACTCTGAGATTATGAGGGGATAATGAGGTGTGCAGGACTGAGGAATGTTACACATGTCCTGGAGGAACAACTCTGAATTACTCCGAGATTATGAGGGTGTAATGGAGTGTATAAATGTGTGCAAGTCTGAGGAATGTTACACATGTCCCGGAGGAACAACTCTGAAACAGTCCAAGATTATGAGGGCATAATGGAGTGCATAAACATGTGCAGGTCTGAGAAATTTTGCACATGTTCTGGAGGAACAATTCTGAAGCACTCTGAGATTATGAGGGCATAATGGAGTGTGCAGGTCCAAGGAATGTTACACATGTCCTGGAGGAACAACTCTGAATTACTCTGAGATTATGTGGGTGTAATGGAGTGTATAAACATATGCATGTCCAAGGAATGTTATGGATATTCTGGAGGACTTTGAGAATATATGCATATACATGAGTGTAAATGTGTATGGGCTATCTGACAAATGCTATTTTAGAGATTCATTTGGGAGGAAACACTCTAATATTATATGGATGTAATACAGGGTAGAACCATGTGCAGGTGCCAAACATGTAACTTTAGAATGAATAACTCTCAGATCACATATATGAGTGTCTGGACAACATATGAAGGTGCCCAAGGAATGTTCCATGTATCACCTACTAGAAGAACAACTTCAAGACTAAATAAATATGTGCAAGTCTTTGACATCATAATGATTCATAATGGAACACCTCCACCACCCAATTGCCATACAGAAGAGTGTAAACATGTGCAGGTGTTCAGAGAATGTGATTAATGTATGTATGTATGTCCTGTGATAATAGATGTGTCAAGTGGTCACCAAAAATGTGTATGTAATACTCCAAATGAAAGGAAGTGACACATAATGTTCCTTGTGCCTCACAAATCAGACTAATAGCTAATAATAGAGCAAGGTATTGTATTCTCAATGAGAAATATGGAGTAATTCAGAGTTGTTCCTCCAGGACATGTGTAACATTCCTCGGACCTGCACATATTTATACACTCTGTTACACCCTCATAATCTCGGAGTAATTCAGAGTTGTTCCTCCAGTCCATGTGCAACAGTTCTTGGACCTGCACATGTGTATGCACTCTGTTATGCCCTCATAATCTCGGAGTAATTTGGAGTTGTTCCTCCAGTCCATGTGCAACATTCCTCAGACCTGCACATGTTTATGCACTCTGTTATGCCCTCATAATCTCAGACTGTTTCAGAGTTGTTCCTCCAGGACATGTGTAACATTCCTCAGACCTGCACATGTTTATACACTCCATGACACCCTTGTAATCTCAGAGTAATTCAGAGTTGTTCCTCCAGGACATGTGTAACATTCCTCAGTCCTGCACACTCCATTATGCCCTCATAATCTTGGAGTGCTTCAGAGTTGTTCCTCCAGAACATGTGTAACATTCCTTGGACCTGCACATGTTTATACACTCTGTTACACCCTCATAATCTTGGAGTAATTTGGAGTTGTTCCTCCGGTCCATGTGCAACAGTTCTCGGACCTGCACATGTGTATGCACTCTGTTATGCCCTCATAATCTCAGAGTAATTCAGAGTTGTTCCTCCAGGACATGTGTAACATTCTTCAGACCTGCACATGTTTATACACTCCATTACACCCTCATAATCTTGGAGTACTTTGGAGTTGTTCCTCCAGTCCATGTGCAACAGTTCTCGGACTTGCACATGTTTATGCACTCCATTATGCCATCATAATCTCGGAGTAATTTGGAGTTGTTCCTCCAGTCCATGTGCAACAGTTCTCGGACCTGCACATGTGTATGCACTCCATTATGCCCTCATAATCTCAGAGTAATTTGGAGTTGTTCCTCCAGGACATGTGTAACATTCCTCAGACTTGCACATGTTTATACACTCCATTACACCCTCATAATCTCAGAGTAATTTGGAGTTGTTCCTCCAGTCCATGTGCAACAGTTCTTGGACCTGCACATGTTTATGCACTCCATTATGCCCTCATAATGTCAGAGTAATTTGGAGTTGTTCCTCCAGTCCATTTGCAACAGTTCTCGGACCTGCACATGTTTATACACTCTGTTATGCCCTCATAATCTCAGAGTAATTCAGAGTTGTTCCTCCAGGACATGTGTAACATTCCTCGGACCTGCACATGTTTATACACTCCGTTACACCCTTATAATCTCAGAGTAATTCGGAGTTGTTCCTCCAGGACATGTGCAACAGTTCTTGGACCTGCACATGTTTATGCACTCTGGTATGCCCTCATAATCTCGGAGTAATTCAGAGTTGTTCCTCCAGTCCATTTGCAACAGTTCTCGGACCTGCACATGTTTATACACTCCGTTATGCCCTCATAATCTCGGAGTAATTTGGAGTTGTTCCTCCAGGACATGTGTAACATTCCTCGGACCTGCACATGTTTATACACTCCGTTACACCCTCATAATCTCAGAGTAATTCGGAGTTGTTCCTCCAGGACATGTGCAACAGTTCTTGGACCTGCACATGTTTATGCACTCTGGTATGCCCTCATAATCTCGGAGTAATTCAGAGTTGTTCCTCCAGTCCATGTGCAACAGTTCTCGGACCTGCACATGTGTATGCACTCCATTATGCCCTCATAATCTCGGAGTAATTTGGAGTTGTTCCTCCAGTCCATGTGTAACATTCCTCGGACCTGCACATGTTTATACACTCTGTTACACCCTCTTAATCTCAGAGTAATTTGGAGTTGTTCCTCCAGTCCATGTGCAACAGTTCTTGGACCTGCACATGTGTATGCACTCCGTTATGCCCTCATAATCTCGGAGTAATTTGGAGTTGTTCCTCCAGGACATGTGTAACATTCCTCAGACCTGCACACATTTATACACTCTGTCACACCCTCATAATCTTGGAGTAATTCAGAGTTGTTCCTCCAGGACATGTGTAACATTCCTCAGTCCTGCACACTCCATTATGCCCTCATAATCTCGGAGTGCTTCAGAGTTGTTCCTCCAGTCCATGTGTAACATTCCTTGGACCTGCACACCTCCATTATGCCCTCATAATCTCAGAGTGCTTCAGAGTTGTTCCTCCAGGACATGTGCAACATTTCTCAGACCTGCACCTGTTTACACACTCCATTACACCCTTATAATCTCGGAGTGTTTTGGAGTTGTTCCTCCAGTGCATGTGCAATATTCCTCGGATCTGCACATGTTTACACACTCCATTATGCACACATAATCTCGGAGTGTTTCCCCCAGAATCTAGCTCCGGGGCAATCATTTTTGGACACCTGGAAGTGCCTGTGCAGTCTCAGGCATACTCCTTCGGAGTACAGCTCCAGAGTAAATGTCTCCGAGCCGACATCGGTTGGCCCATGAGTTTCGGAAGAATCTCCGGGTGTCGGCCGACGTCGGCTGGCCCATGACATATGAAAGACTCTCACCGTCGGTTGGCCCATGAATAATGGAAGTCACTCCAGATCATTATGTGGCTTACTTACGGTGATGACCTCGTTAGTAAGTCGTAATGTGTCATGGACAGTCGCATCAGTTAGCGTAGTAGTACAGTGTCACATGCCAGTGGGGCATGACTCATTCCTAGGACAGCGGTAGTAGGGTTCAAGCTACTTACGCTACTAGTCGTACGGATTCGAGAGGAGCTTCAAAGCGTCCTCGTACATGTATAAATAGTGGCTCGATAAGACCAAGATACGCCATCTTGGTCTTCTTCAATCACCACTCCTTCTCCTCATCTCTCACGCGTGCTTTCGCTTGTCTCCAAGGAGCAAGTCGTCTTTATCGATTGCCTAGTGACTCGAACGTCCTAGTGCCGGAATCACTCGTGTCACGTGCCTCAACAGATGCCGTGTATACGTGTCCAAATCACGTGACTCGTATTCAGAATAATTCGCTAAGTCATGAACGCCCTTCCGTAGTCCAAGTCGGACTAACGCCAGTGGTGGCGTTACATTAAGACCAAGATCCCTCACCGTGGCGTTCACAACTCGAGACCAGTGGAGAAACTTTCAAACCTACTCCCTTGAACGAAGGGGAGACCGCAACGTACCAGTACAATTCTTAGGAGCGGCTAGGTGGAGAGAATACCGAGGAGAAACCGGATACTTCGTAGACTTCGCGTCAGGACCCACCCGATATAGACCAGTTGAGTTCAACTTCGACAACCTCTGCTGGGTGGAGATTACGTGGAACCCTATAGACAATCGATTCGACGCAGTACGACCAGCAGGAAGAAACTTCAACTGCGACATTGACGCCAGAGGACTACCTACCAGAGAACAGTGGGGACGAATCGACGGACAACCAGAAGAAGAACCCAGCACTTCCGAACCCAGAACCCCGGCCCCCTCAGAAACAAGTGGCGACGAAGGAACCTCCAACGGCGGAGACGAATCAGAAATTGAAGAAGTAATACAGACAGCTTCGTCCCTACGCTTAAACGAACCAGAAACAATCCACGTACACACACCCGCAGAGATGGCGACGACCACCGTAACCCAAGAAGAACTCGCAACAGAAGAAGTACGATGTATCACCGAAGAGGCTGAAGCCTACCTATGACCCATCAACCCTGTAACAGGGCACCGCATGACGGCGGACGACGCAGCCATATTCCGCGCAGTAGGCCCTGACCTTCCTGACCCACCACCAGGGGCTGGTGGACCCGTCCCACCCAGGAGACCCGGGGGCGGATTCGGCCAAGGACCACCAAACCCACCAAGGGGAGGAGAACCTCCGCACTTCGGCGGAGGGGGAGGTAACCCCTTCGGAGGAGGACCACCACCTCCGCCAGGAGGGCCACCACCAGCAGGACCCCCCGCAGGCCCACCTCACGGAGCAGAGAGATTAGCCGGAGAAACTCCAAGCGTCTTTGATGGCAACCGAAAAGAGTACGAATCATTCCTCACTCAATGGCACATTTACTGGGGACAAAACGTAGAAGCGCCGATCATGACCAACGTTTATCGGCGATGCCCACTCTTCCTAGGCTTTATCAAAGGACCGCAAGTAGCGAATTGGACACTTGGGTTCCTGCAATGGCTCAACAACGAACTTCGCCATGGACGAAGCAGATACGACGAATACCTGTGGGACACACTGACCGCTGGATTCACGGATCGGTTCTCAAACGTCCTCGAACAAGAGGAGGCACAAGCCACCCTGGCCAGAGGTTTCAAAATGATTGGAGATGATATTGACTCGTACGTCACCAACTTCGAGCAGCTAGCGCGGAAAGCTGATTACCGCCTCAACGATCGCCAAACCCTGGACCGCTTCACGGCGGGGCTGCCCAAGGCCCTATTCACCAAAATCTACGAGCTAGACGACCCACAAAGCTTCAATGAATGGAAGGACGCGGCTGTACGCCGACAAAAGCAGTACATCCACCTACGAGCCCGACTCAATCTCACCAGCGCACCATCCCGAGGGCCAACCACATGCCAGAATCAACCACACGGATACGCCCCATCCTGGGGGCCACCTTGCTTCCCACCGCCACGATATGACCCAAACGCAATGGATACGTCGGCAGATAGAACCCGCGCTAGACTCGCCATGGTAGGAGACCCCAAACCGCCGTTCCCACCGCGAGGGGGACCCGGACAAGCAAGAGGAGGGGGGCAGTGCAAAGACATGAGGGAAGTCATCTGCTACAACTGTGGTAATCCCGGCCACTTCTCACGAGACTGTACACGCCCCAGAAAACAGAGGCAACAGTACCAGCCACGCGCCAGCACAAGTCGCAGCACGGAGACGGACTACTACAGTCAAGAACCTGTAGTCGCAAGGCGCGTGGAGGTCACGGCCGAAGAACAGGCAAAAGGGTGGATGGATACTATACGAGGAGCGAGTGACGAGGTAAAAGACCTCATATTCAAAGACCTATGGACCCAAGAGGGTTTTCAGGACGCCTAAACCCATCGGCCTGGGTGAGGGCAGTTAATTGTAACTCTGTAATCATGACTCGCTATCGTTCGCTTCGAATTCCAGTCTCGATTCGTACAAGTTACTCCATGGCCGACATAAAAGGGCTTGTCGATTCAGGAGCCACCGACAACTTCATAAGACTGGCGTTCGCTAAACGCATGGGCCTCGGATTACAAATCCTCGAGCGACCCAAAAAAATATGGAACATAGACAACACTGAGAATAAAGCTGGGTCCATCACTCACTTTGTCGACTTAGACGTCCAAACCAACGGAATTAACCGCGTTATGAGGTTCCTGGTCACCGACATTGGAAATGAAGAACTCGTACTCGGTTACCCTTGGCTAGCCACCTACGAACCAACCATCAATTGGGCCCACGCCACTATCCACGAAGAAATGCTCCCAGTAGTACTCCGATCAATTAACCCTACAGAGTTACAAACCACAATCGCCAACGCGGTTACGCAAGAAGAGGCAGAAGACATAGTACAAGAGTTAGAGGAGGAATGTCAGATACGTACCACCGCTACTGAACTCGCTATCGCCGCCCACCAACACACAGTGGCAACCGTCATACCCGAACCATACCAGCGCTTTGCCAAAATCTTTAGCGAAGAAGCATCTCATCGATTTCCACCCTCGCGACCATGGGATCATGCAATCGACTTCAAACCGGGAACACCGGCCAGTATCGACTGCAAGGTCTACCCCATGTCACAGGACGAGGACGAACAACTCCGCAAATGGCTCGACGAACAACTCAAAATGGGCTATATACGACCCTCGAAGTCGCCATACGCGTCGTCCTTCTTCTTCATCAAAAAGAAAGATGGCAAACTAAGACCTGTACAAGACTATCGAAAGATCAACGCATGCACCGTGCGTAACCAATACCCACTACCGCTCATGGCAGAGCTCATTAACGACCTGGGAAACGGACACATCTACACCAAACTCGACGTACGGTGGGGATACAACAACATACGAGTTAAGGAAGGCGACGAACCCAAAGCCGCATTCAAAACCAAATACGGACTCTACGAACCCCTCGTCATGTACTTTGGACTTACCAACTCCCCAGCGACCTTCCAAAATATGATGAACGACATTCTGGGAGACGTCATCCTCTACTACCAGTTACGTGGGACCATCATTCGGGTATACATGGACGACATCGGCATCGCCACCACGGAAGCAGCAGGTCTACAAGCCCACATTGACGCCATCAGCGCAGTACTGCAAGTAGCTCTCGACCACAACCTCTACTTCAAACCCGAGAAATGCCTCTTCCACCAACCGCGAATGGATTACCTGGGGGTAATCCTTGAAAAGGGGGTAACTTGCATGGACCCCGTAAAAATTTCAGGCATACGAGACTGGCCTCGCCCCACAAAGGTGCGCAACGTACGCTCCTTCCTAGGCTTCTGCAATTTTTACCGACTCTTCATTCGCGGTTTCGCCACGTACGCACGAGCACTCAACAAACTCACGCGCAAAGACACCGACTGGACGTGGGGCAAAGACGAAGAAACAGCCTTTCAAACCCTCAAAAACCTTGTCACAAGCGAACCAGTACTCGCACACCCCAGCCTAACAGACCAATTCGAACTTGAAGTAGACGCGTCCAGATACGCTGTAGGAGCGGTACTACTCCAAAAGAAGAAAGACAGGAAGAGACACCCCATTGGCTACTTCTTCGCGACACTAAACGAAGCAGAACGCAACTACGACATCTACGACCTTGAACTCCTGGCCATCGTCAAAGCCTTACGACACTGGAGACCATTCCTAGCGGGATCCCCACACAAAATCAAGATCTTTTCGGATCACCTCAACCTCACGCACTGGAAGTCACCCCAAAAGATAAGTCGTCGTGTAGCCAGAGAAGTCCTGGAACTCATGGAGTATGACTTCGAAATCCACCACATCAAAGGGACCCACAATGGTCGCGCAGACGCCCTGTCCAGACAACCGGACTACGACCGAGGAGAAAGCGACAACGAAGGAGTCACCGTCCTACCTGAGAAACTATTTGTTCGAAGTCTGAACACACAAACCTCCGTGATAATGGAACAAGACGAAGACACCCTACGGCCGTGGGTAGACCCCTACAAGCTCAAGAAGGTCGACGGGATCTGGTACCGACAAGGCGCGCGTGTAATCACCGGTGGACAAAACACCATACGTACCATTATCGCCAATCACCACAACCCCCCAGTATACGGCCACCCAGGAATCAAACGCACCGCTCGAATCCTCGAGCGAAGTCACTGGTGGCCGCACATGTTGAAGCACGTCACCGAATACGTCCAAGGATGCGCGGAATGCCAACGCCACAAAGTCAACAATCGACCCACAAAGGCGCCCTTAGTCCCCATTACGCCCATGACCGACGCTAAGCCCTTCGAAGTCATAGCTCTCGATTTCATCACTAAACTACCTGTATCCCAAGGGCATGACTCGATTCTCACGGTGACCGACCATGACTGCACCAAAGCGTCCATCTTCATCCCCTGCGTTGAGGAGATAACGGCAGAAGAGACCGCAGCCCTGTACGTCACCCATGTATTTCGAAGATTCGGACTACCGGCAAAAATCATCAGCGACCGAGACCCACGCTTTGCGTCAAAGTTCACCCGCGAACTATGCCGGATCTTAGGGATCTATCAGAACATTTCCACGGCTTATCATCCCCGAACGGACAGACAATCGGAACGCACCAATCAATGGCTAGAACAGTATCTGAGGTTCTGGACTAATGAACGCCAAGATAACTGGGCGCGATTCCTACCAATGGCAGAGTTCGCTCACAACAGTTGGCCACACGAAGCCACAAGGAAGTCTCCGTTTTCACTCATGATGGGATACGATCCGCGTGCTGATTGGACCGATAAGCCATCCCCCATTCCCCAGGTACTCACGCGACTCCAACAATTCCGAGAAGCGCGGGAAGAAGCCCAGAACCTCATCAAAAAGGCCCAATCGCTATGGGTCAAACACCGAGATACGCCCAAATACCAAGTAGGGGATCAGGTGTGGCTAGAAGGACGTCATCTCCGAACCAATCAACCAACGGCAAAACTCGCGGCACGTCGACATGGACCTTTCAAGATCACACGGGTACTGTCACCTGTCAACTATCAACTCGAACTTCCCACGCAGTGGAGTATTCACCCCGTGTTTCACATCGATCTACTCACGCCTTATTGCGAAACGCCCCTACATGGAGAAAATTTCCAGCGCCTGCCACCGGATCTAGTAGACGGTGAAGAGGAATACGAAATCGAGTGGGTTCTAGACTCTCGGCGGTTCGGCAGAAGCAAGAAACTCCAGTACCTTGTAAAATGGAAGGGCTATCCAGACTCAGAGAATCAGTGGGTCAACAAGGATGACGTCTTTGCTGATGAAGCCATAGCGGAGTACGAGCGGAGTTCAACCGTGAACAGAGCGCATATAAGCGAGACTGACGACGCTAAGTCTCCTCCATCTCCTCACACTGGATTCCTCTCTCAATCAGAAATGTCTCTTCCCTCTTCCACCGCTTCCACCATTGTCGCTCCCTTCCTCGGGGAGTCCCTCACCTACGAAGAACTCAACGCCGCCCTCGCCAACATCGCACCCATCGAGGACGTTGAGAACCCCAACACCCCCGAGACATACTGGTTACTCACCGCCGATGGCCAGCGGCTCAACTCCGTCCCCTATACGGAGGCCCAAGTGCGTCGGCTTCGTACAGCTCTCAGAGACAGTGAATCTGCCTCTCCTGGACCTCTCCCAGTACGAGTCGAGTACCGGGTCGAAGCGGAAGAAGAACGCGGCGACGCATCGATGGGAGGAGTGGAGGTTCGAGGCGGAGAGGTGGAGGCTCGAGCAGCTGTCGAGGGCAGCGACAAGGAGAATGAGGATCCTCGAGAAGAGGAGACTCTTCGACTTGACGATGCGCGCGCCATTCAAGAACAACCGGAACGGGAGTTGAAGGCATGGTACCCAGCTGAGCACCCATCCATCATCACTAGCACCGACTCTGATCACCCGAGAGAGACCCCTTACACGCTCGACACCGTGGGTCGCCCCCTGTATCGGGGTGACATCATTCATGACGACACACCCACATCCCACCACCTCGCCGTGCTTAACCACTGGCTCACTGACTCACGCTTCGCCCCGCACGGGTACGAGCACAACCACGGGGAGAAGTTCGTCCATTTCCCCATCACCGATTCCCAGGGGGTCACTACTCAGGCCCCCTACATCCAAGTCATCATGAATCCCGACCCCATCGTGCTCGCCCTCGCCTCGGACAGCGACAAGACATTCTCCAAACCCCTCTACGCCGAACCCCAAGTCAGGGAAGTAGGCAAACCCCACTACTCCATCGAAGAGACGTTCGCCCTCGTCCGGGGTCACGCCAATCAACACCGGCTCGACACGGCGGTCGACGCCCTACACGATGTAGGGCTTAAAGCTGAGTTATACCGTTACCGCGCCTACAGACGCGAGGCTGAGCGACTCGAGCAGCGTCTTCACGCCTTAGCCCAGGCATTGGGCGGCGTTCAAGGGGAGCTCACTCGCAGCAAGTTTCGACTGGAGATGGTGGATATTCACAATCGAGTGGAATCGGTTCAGGCAGGATGGTTAGGGGGTATTGGACCTATTCGGCGCCGGGGTCGTCGCGGCTGAAAAGGGGGTGATGTCACGGTATGCGAAGTGGACGCTTACTTACGGTGATGACCTCGTTAGTAAGTCGTAATGTGTCATGGACAGTCGCATCAGTTAGCGTAGTAGTACAGTGTCACATGCCAGTGGGGCATGACTCATTCCTAGGACAGCGGTAGTAGGGTTCGAGCTACTTACGCTACTAGTCGTACGGATTCGAGAGGAGCTTCAAAGCGTCCTCGTACATGTATAAATAGTGGCTCGATAAGACCAAGATACGCCATCTTGGTCTTCTTCAATCACCACTCCTTCTCCTCATCTCTCACGCGTGCTTTCGCTTGTCTCCAAGGAGCAAGTCGTCTTTATCGATTGCCTAGTGACTCGAACGTCCTAGTGCCGGAATCACTCGTGTCACGTGCCTCAACAGATGCCGTGTATACGTGTCCAAATCACGCGACTCGTATTCAGAATAATTCGCTAAGTCGTGAACGCCCTTCCGTAGTCCAAGTCGGACTAACGCCAGTGGTGGCGTTACAAACATCGACATTCACCGCAACTAACTGTCCAATATTCTTGGGACCCACTCCATGTCAGTGGCCCAGGACTTTCTACACAGCTGCGGAGTCTTCTCGTGCAACATGCAGGCATATTCCACGATAATTGGGACAGCGCACCGCTTCAATCAACAAATCAACAGCATGGAGACGGCTATTCCCCAATTTTTGGTCAAGTGAGTCCATGACTTACGTCGGTTAGCGAGGTTTTGAACATCTCGACGCCAACACAGGTGGACGCAACGGTGAAAATTTATAATCCTGTAGTTGTGGATTCCTCGAATCACCAACCTTCACCGACATTCTCCCGGTTAGACGAGGTCCGTACAACATGCGTACTTGGGGTACCATTGAATGAATGTCATAGTCATAACAAATGTCTGAATATCAGATATATCTAAGGCTCCAACTGTTTAGTTTACGTTTACTCAAATCGTACTAAGTAGATAGTAAACAGTTTAAACAGTTTATAGATAGTAAGTAGATAGTATAAACAGTTTAGGGCCTGTCTAGTGAACACTGTCTCCAACAGGAGTCCAACTGCAGCTCGCTCGAGTGTGTCCGCGAACATCGTCATATTTGGCGAGAGTAAGAAACGCAAATATTCGAGACGACTAACGTAACGGTCCGTGACGACTTGCACGATGCTGCCCCAGTCGATCCCGCTCCCTCCGCCTTGCTCACGCGTGAGCGCCGTCTGCAGCTCGGCACGTACTCGCTCGGCATCCAGTGCAGAGATCCCTTCCAAACGAACATCTAGCTTGTCCTTGCTGTAGCGTGCTTCTACGAGGCTCGACAGGGAAGGATCGTAAAAGGTGACAAGCCCCGAGTAATCAGGGCGCACGCGTGTCCCCCCCGGCACGCATTGATGTAACAAGATCACGCTTTGTCATGTAACGAGACGATGCTTTATTTCTGTATGTAAACGCGTTCGGAGGTCCTGGCTATGGGAAACAGAGGGGTCCATTTTCTCATGACCCAGCCACGCCGGACAGGCCCTCAATGTTTGACACCAAAAACGTTCTCAAAAATGGCGGGATCTTGAAGCCATTTCTTGGCAAGCAAAAGGCTTGTGATGGAGTCTGCTTTCATAGACGAACGCGTGTCCCTGCAGATATGTCGTGAGCTGGAAAAAAGTCTCTCAACAGAGACCGATGTCCCCATAATAGCAAGGAAGTCCCGTGCCATGTGCGCGATAACTGGGAACTCATGCACGTGAGACTGTTTCACAGTATAGCAATAAGATTCAGCATTAGAGCACCAAGGATGATATCGATGACGCGCGCACCTTCCACCAGACAAGTGGGTAGTTCATTTTCCCTCCCCCCCCCTCATTTGTGACCCATCGAGTAAATTCTGAAGGCGATTCGGGCTTCGAGTGTGTATGTTCAACAAGTGGGCGTGCCGCCGCTGATCCAAGGATCCCGCTGTCTGAATCAGTGTCACTTTTGTCGTGCGTCGCAGTTCCATCTTCGGTTGGGGAAAACCTTAACGCGTATTCCTCATATACATGCCTGAAAACCGTCAGCGCATATGTGTGGTCGTCGTCACCGAGCTTGAGGAACCCATCTGTACGAAGTGCGGGGTGGCAGACTGTAATCGAACTTGTTACGACCAGTACTGTAAGACAAAAAGAAAACGTACTGGTAGCAACAATAATGTGCATGGATCGCCTTCCGATGCCATAGTACTGCATAAGTTTCTCATGCCCAGCGCATGCAGCTTCGCGTATTGCCAGTGGCCGCTCATCATCATCCATGAACTTGACCAGGTGCTCACGCATGAGCTCGTACATAGGCAGAACCCATGGGAGGGTGGGCATGCTTGAGCGTGATATGATTGCGGTGACCTCAGTAAAGCTCTAAAGGTATATGAGAAGGTTAATTGTCTGACACGTTCATCAGCACGTACCTGGAGGAGCTCTTCATATTGTCCAAGGAGGTCCCACTCTCTGGATGTCAAGAGAATGCCACGGAGCTCTTCGAATTCGAATAACCAAGAGTCTATAGCCTGGACACACATAAGTCATCAGAGCACACAACGCAAACATGTACAGGATGGGCCGCGACGACCGAGCTCTAACTACGTGCGTGTGCCTCGGTCGTACATTCCCACTCGTACATTCCCACTGAGAAAAGTGTAGCAACTCACCTTTCGAAGTATGCGCCCCCGTTTTATCATTGCATGTGTCGAATTCCAGCGCGTTCGAACATCCCGGACTGGCATCAACGTCGCAATCTGTGTCACCTCCCCCTTCTTGCTGTGATAAGTATCGAGGGAATAATATTGCTTCGCTTTCTCTCGGAAAAGCTGACGACGCCCTGGTGTACTGACAATCTTGAGAACTGCTGTGCGAAGCTGAAAGTCACATAAGAATCAGTAACTTAGAGCTAATTTAAAAAAACAAACTGACCTTCTCAATTACGCTCATCGCTGTGAACCCATCTTGCTCGCCGGTCTCCTGATCGATGAGCCCATCATTAAGATCATTCAACACACCGTTCGCGCTGTCATCCTCGTTCTCAAAGTCTTGAAGTTCTTCATCCTCTCCGAGGTCATAGTGGACCGGGAATTGCTTGTTCAAACGTTCGTAGTAGTCTTGAATTTGAGGGTCGTCCGCCTCCTTCGCAACACTGAGTATCTTCTGTACGACAATGTTGACTACATGTGCCAGGCAACGGATATGCGAGTTGTTGGGGTGGAAAGGGGCGCCATAATGTTCCTGGAGCTTGTGTCCAATGACACGAGCCAGGACGGTATTGCTTGAGACGTTGTCGAGCGTAAGTGAGAACGCGTGAGGAGAGGATAAGCGGGATAGGACAATCAATGAAATATGACGATACTCATCTTGCTTGCACTCCCGACGCTCCTCATTGCCTCGAATAGTGCAGCTGCTGACCCAGTGCCTGTGTGTTCATGCCTGTCCACTTGCTTGAAGCCAATAACACGTTCAACGAGGTTCCAGTCATCGTCGATCCAACTTGCGATGGTACCTGCAAATGCGAAGATCATACCAGGTGTCGTCCATGTATCGCTCGCATGAGCGATTTTCGACTTTATGCCCTATCTATAAGTTAGGAAATGCCATGTTCAGTTGGAAGAGACTGATCATATACATGAATTTCTCGGACAACGGCACCACGAAGATCGTTAAGAATTTGTGTCAGAGCTTTGCGTACACTTGTGTCGGAAGGAAGCGTAAAACGACACTGGATATATTTGAAAAGCCGCTGGACAGACCCAGCTTCTCCTGTTCGAAGTTGTGAGGGACTCTGGAGTTGAGCCGCTTGAGTGTGCTGCACAGAAAAAGAGCTTCATACCAGTGGTGAATGGGAGGTCCTCTTCGATAAGCCACACGGCAAAAAGTCGGTTGAAACCGGATTGAGTTGGCTCGACTCGCGGGTTCAGTATTCCGTTTTCAACAAATTTTTCCATCAACCTTGCACTCGCCAGCGTGAACCCTGACCGTGATGACCTCGTGGACACCAACTGTCCCTCTTTTCCACCTGGTCCTTGAGCAGCTGCCCTCTCAGCCTCGACCTTTTCAATAAAGTCTTCGTGTTCTTTTGTATGCGTCGCCAGGTTTCCCAGCCTTGGCTTTTGTGGTTCGTCTTCGAAGAGGAGTTTATTTTTGGGGTCACCTTTGTCCCTGCGTTCTTTCAGTGTGCGAGGGAAGGTACGGATCCTTGGAGGGAGAACTTTATAACGGTCTGGCAAGTTATATTCAGATCTACTCACTGGTCACAATAACGGCACTTAAATGACCATCGCAAGCCCGACCTCCTATCAACAATAGCTCTTGGTTCATTCCAGTGTTGGAGGGTCTGATTTTCCAGCCCACGCTTCTTTCGGCGCCCTTGAGCCTCAACATTTCGAAGCGCACTTTCTCTGTCCGACAATGCACTACTCTTCTCAGAGTCTTCATCAGACCCAATCGGAGACTGTCGACAAACTTTGCGTTGTGCCTTTTGACATGGCTTCCTTTGTTTTTTGGCCTTCGGAACGTGAGGTAAGTGATCGCTTGTCTATTGTACGACACTAAGTAATGTTGCTCAAACCTTAGCGATCGCACGGGGCAATTGTCCCGCCGTCTTATTTTTGGTGCCCTGTAGGTCCTCGCTAGTCTTGCCATCGCTGTCATCAACTGTTATTGTTGTCTCTACGTCCCGCTTCCGCTTCTTGTTGGTCTAGAACAACCCTGATTGAGATCGCTTCCTCTGGGTCACGTTCAACTCCATGTACTCACCCTCTTGGAAGCGATGATGACTTCGTCCCCATTCTCATCAAGTATAATTGGAGGAAGGGATGTATCAGAGTCGGATGGGTCGTTTGGGAGGGGCTTGTATGTCCTATCCTGCCGACTGTCACCTGCGAGCTCGGCTTCTATGGTGCGTATATTAGAAGTGTTGTGAACACCAAATACTGATGACGGCCCATTACCTTTTTCAGGGTAAAGTCTCCCAGCAAGTCGTCGCATTTTGGCCTGCAAGACCTGGCGCTTTTTGGCCTCCACATCGTCTATGTCATCCACGCTGCCCACATTGTCCAAGTCCGTGTCAACTACTTTCTCTGCTTCGGTGGTGTGCTGTTTCGGGGGATCTGTTGCAGCAGCGGAGGAGTTGGCTGCTTGTTGTGTGGCTTGCGTCGTGCCCCTAGGGAAAACAATAGGTAAGTTTTCTTCTGAACATATTGTGAACATAAGTCATGTGCTTGATGTCTTTGATGTGCCATGCGGTGGCAAGTGCAGAAGCTAAAGAGAACAGGTATGTGCAAAACTCACGCAAGGGTTTCCAGCTCAGTTCTCAAGCGTTCAAGTTTGATCATCATCGGAACGTGGAATGCCCTGATCCCGGGCTGGTCGATCGCAATGGGGAGGTATTTTGTTACGATGTCCATCCCAAACCGCCCCCGGCAGACATTCTCCAGACGCCCTTCTGCATCTCTGCAGTCCTCTCCAAAAATTGCGTCCATACGCTTGTTGAAGGTTTCCCAAGCAGTGTCGCCTCGATAACTGTCATTGGTCATGACACGGTAGAGTTTTCCATCTCTTCTCCCTTCAGGAACGCTACTTGGTAGGTTTTTAGCTGCCCGAGAAATCGCGTCGACAACAGCTGCTCGAGAGTGGAACTCGCCATCGGATTTGTTCGACATTGGGAGTGGATAAGGAGTTGGTCTTCCTCAGGCTGCGCGCTGGCAGACCAACCACAGTCAGCATGTCGATCGGCTTCTTGGAATGAGTCGCGAAATTCTCTGGCTATGCTGATTGCAAATCACCCTTGTTATATAAGTTTGTTCCATTCTCTAAATGGGCAATATATCTACGACATGACATCGGCGCTAGCTATGGTAGAGTCAAGCCTGGCCAACATAGCAGTGTGGCCCGGGGTTGAGTAGTGGAGTCGGTGCGACAGCGTTCAAATCAGGGTGCTAAGAGGGCGTGAATGAACACGTGAAGATGGAGAGAGTGAACGCGATGTTGTGAACGCAAGTGTGGAATGATGAGGGAAGCGAGTCGAGGCTCGAGAGTGAGTTGAGAGTGAGACAAAAGTTGTCCGCATGGTGGGAATGGAAGACCGATATGGGACAAGATATGGGAGCTAAGTCACGACGCGTCACGCGATGCCGGACTGAGACCACCAAGATGGCCAAAGATATAGGTTTTCAGGCTCAGTGCGATAGCTTACCAAGACCCTGTGAGATAACTGTTTACTGTATAGTAAACAGTTTGTTTACTACATACATCATTTTGGTAAATAGATAGTAAAAGTAAACAGTATAAACAGTTTATAAATGGAAACTAAACTAAACAGTTGGAGCCTTAGATATATCAAACATCAGTGGACGATATCGCACATCAACAGCCATTCGTGGCTCTATCCTCCCTCCCAGATGTTTTTCCTGGACCTCAGACTCAAACGCGAGTAGAAGTACCTGATGCCCGATCCGCGGTGCAGGTGGACTTTATAGCTGATGGATCCCAGAGGAACCGGTGTTTTGATAGCGATACACTTCAAACCGGTGAGTCAATTGTCACCGCAACATATCATGACTGATGAAACTTGGTATTCTTGGGGTGCCCCCCCCCTCGCAGACGACCAGATGTCGAACGAATCCCAGGTCATCACAGACGTAGTAGCCAACTCCAGTGACAATGAGCGCTACAAGACAGAGGATATACAGATTCCGATGATGCCATTTGGTGCAAAACTGTTGCCAGATGGTTCTTATCTACTGACATCTTTCAAGAACTCGACAAGCGGTTCCACGAGGCTTCGCATGAGGTCTCAAGAAGCAATTCGAGTCTCAACAACACATAACAAGGGGGAATACCTAGGTGAGCCACGCTGTCAAACTTAGTATTCCTTTTTTCGTCTACGATATACTATCAGATTAGCAGCTGATGCGGACCTAGTATCTTCTGCCCTAGCGCCCCCTTCTCAATTATGTATGCCACGGGACCAAGGCATGAGGGTAGAACAAATGGTCAAGGGACAGTATCAACACCGTTCCTGTTGGGTCATCTTTGCTCAGCGCCAAGGTCTTTCGAGGCACCGCAAGGATAAGCACGAGCCCAAGAATTGGTGTGACTTCTGCACGAATTTTACATGGTCCAAAGGACGCCATTACATATACCGGAGGCATCTCCAAGAGGAACACCGTGATGTTGTATTGTCGACGGTTACTAGTAACGCGTAAGTGAACGTGTCGGTTTCACAATATGTGTTTGGTCTACCGGTCTCGTACGATACAGAACCTGAATTCTCTCGTCCATTCTACTACTTGATTTCCCCATCACTTTCATTACAAAGGTGGGTACCAGTACGACTGCATTCGGTCTGCTGTATTTCACTGGCATTTCACTTTTCCTTCTGTTACGTTAGTGTCACATTGTCCAGATGATGTTGGAGGTGGCCATACTGCCAGTGCAGTGTATCTCTTTTACAGTACGCGTTCTCCATTCGAAGTGGTTATTCCCCTCCCTTGACTTCTAGTATCGTAGGCTATTCTATTCCGTAGATTTCAGCAGTTGGCCTAGTGGTCCATGCAGTGCTTATGGCCATCCGGCCCCCATAAGGCAACCGAGGTGCGCACCAAAGTCGATTCTTGGCTCATGCCCACGCAGCTCGTCGGAGATCTTAGTCTTTATTTGGGAACGATGCACGAATGTGTCGAGGGGGTACACCGCGAACACGAGACAAGTATGGAAAAGACAGACAGACTCTGAGTATGCCATCAAGGACCTGATGCGCAAAGTCAGCGCGTAGTAGACCAGTGAGCGCTTGCCAGAATGGGGTGCTGGCTCTGCTTAGGATCACTGGCACCGACTCTAAGTCACATACGACAGGTCACGAGTCTAGCCAGCGTGAAGCTCCTCGTTCCAATTACACACCCAGATGCAGAACTAGACAGGTCCCTCCTGAAAGTGGGGCATCGCACCTGTGAAATACTACCTCCCTTAAATGCCCCATTTGTCGTTGCAGTCCCCTCGCAACAGTCTGCACTCTAGGTCGAGAGAGGGGGGCGTGTGCCATATATCTAATGTACAGCCCGAGCACAGGCTTGCATACACCTTGAAAGTGTACTGTTCGCTTCAGCACCCAATGGCACAAAGAGTAAGCCTCTATCCTGAGACAGTGGCGTGCGGGCGACAGCGGGGTTTATTTCGGGAAGTAAGGGAAAACCTGCTTTTATCACTTTGCTAAATTAGTTGATACGGCGAATGTGAATGCCCCACTGGCAGGAGACGACACCTGCACAGCAGGCCTACTCCACGCTGCCCTTGTGGTCTGATTAGATCTCTGGGTCAACATTGGACTCAGGATTCCTCAGACCAGTACACCTTGGGTTCTTGTCTTGATTGATGACGTGACAATGCAGTGCTGACAATTGAGTGCTGGGGACAAATGCTGCAAAATCGCTCTTGCTGCAGAGTGAGAAAACATCCAGCTCGCGGACAGTCATACTCGTTCATATGATGCGGGTGATATAGTGCTAGATCCTGGTCATACTTGGCGTGAACCTGGGCCCGTATGAGCCAGAATGATGACGAGGATGACGAGGAAGAAGCCGAAACGACTTGAGTCAGCATTGATGAGCGCTGAATATTCGCTGAATAAGCATTGCTCGTTGCCACACAATTCGTTCTCTGACCTGTGCGCAGATCCGAGTCCGCGGCTTGGACTCGGACATCACATGCATCACAAGGTGAACTGAGGTACGCTGCCGTACGCACCCTCGTAGCTCAACGACTTGGAATTTCTTCATTCCCACGTAGCTTACAAGGCAGATAATAATTAATTGTTCGTGACCAACAAGTTGATGGATCCGGTGATGGCCGCTGTACTCCGGAGTCCAAACTGCCCCAATCCTTCACGCCCATCATCGCATCGGAAAAAAAAATTGACGGGCATGATTCACTGTTTGCGTGCATCACTAAAGCCACTGATAGATATTGTGGTCGCAGCCTCGTGCACAAGGTTTGACCTAATCTAGCAGACGACTTGGCCGACCTACCATATTGCTAAGCACGCGATGTAACTCCGAGACGGTATGCAGCACCCGAGTTACTCCGAGTCATAGCAGCGCACACCGCCAACGAAAACTCCTCTCCCCTTTATCTGGCGTGCTATCTGGCACCCATGGTACCACCCACCCAGTTGCCTTTGCACAAGTACATGCCTCCCCAGATGCCACGATCCCGCAGACGAGGCCGCACTTACAATCGCCGGGTACTTTCTACAAGCGGGAGCTAGTCATGTCGGTGTTCGGAGTTGCGTTCGACCTACCATCCCGCACCGCCCGCCGACGCGGAGGGTGAGCGCCCGCAGGCGCTGGACCCTGCACGCCGTGTGCGAGGAGTGGGCCTGGCCCCTCAAGAGATAAGAGAATCCCCTCTTGGCACTCTGTCAGTGGAGATGAAGTTTGTGAGAGCCTGTGCTGGTACCTAGAATCACCTCCGGTGACTCCACTTGCCCACAGGATACTGTAAGGAACAGGGCACAAGCGAACGTGCCAAGTGTATCAGACGCCCATAATGGCCAGTTCGAGAACACCTCATACCTTGTGATTCGGGTTGAGCCTCTGAGTCACGGTCTACAAAGTCTACCTTACACCCGGTGTCTTCAGTGTCTTCAGGGCTCACGACAAGAACGATCTGAGCTAATTCAAATCTTTCGAGTTCATTTTCAAACCGGCATTCTAGCTCGGTGATCTTTTCAATAATGTATCCATTCCTTATTGTCACTCTATTGTTTCTTGCTGTTGTCGACGATGCCTCGGTTTTTAATCAACTTGAATGTGCGTTCTCTCACGTTTCTGCTGCCACCCTCGTTTATTCACAAGAACGATCAGTTTCATCTCATCAACTATCATCGTCGTCATATCATGCTTATGACAATATGATTCTCCCCTCCTCACCGTGATCGTCCGTGATATAGGAAAATCCAAAGCGGTTGCCCCCTGATGTTGAGCATACATCCACGACGAAGAGCAGAGAGAAAATTTGTTTCAGTGGGAAAAGAGCTTATTGCTTTGGAATTTTCTGCCAGTGTACCAGTATAATCACGATCATTAATCATCGACGATTCGGTCCTCGGGCCCTCCTTCCCTCAGGCTTATAACAGAGTAACCGCAAAGCGCCCGCTATTCAAGCAGTCACCGGTCACTAGCGACAACTCGCCGGATCTTGGTCACCGCACTGGCAGGTGCCTTCGTTCTTACTTTCCAACGCCACTTTCGGTCCGGGCTCTTCCTCCCTTCCCCAACCGGGCGTCTGACTTTCTGGCGGCGGTTTGCGACCAAATGCAATCCTTATTTTTAATCGTCGCTCAATGCTGAAGTCAGCTGAGTGGGTCGACTATGATGCCTAAGTTGTCGTGCCGTCGTCCTGGACTTTATCGTATGGCTAATTCATTCCTTGCTTGTCTCTTTGTCTACTAGTAGGGCTTCTTCGCGCCCAGAATTCCATATCCTTCAATACGTATACACACGTGCGTGGCTTGCTCTTATCAGTCTTGCGCTGTGGACGCGTGTAGTAGTCCACCCTCTACCGTAGGGTTTGGTAAGGCCTCAACAATGGGTTGGACCTAGCTTTAGTGTCATCCCAACTGACTTACGATGCAGGAAAGTGAAGAAAAACCATTATTGAGTCAATGACGATATTCGCCTTGGACTCCGAGAGGCTGTGACCCATTCATTGAGCCTGAGTCTGTCTCAATATGGTCGTTACTACTATCACATTTCAAGAACCGTGGTACGACGGGCGCAATACCCATGTAGTGGCTCACATATGGAACAAAGCGAATGAAGTTTGAACGATGATAAAGGGGGGGATAAATGAGACCTGATTAAATTTACGCCTTTAGGCTTTATTTTTCGGGTAGGGGCGGGAACCTCGCCGGTCTGACCAGAGTCCGCCGGTGAGCTGTACTTGAGGGTGAAATAACATCGACGTTCCAGAACAAATATAGCGCCGGTTGCGACTGCAAGATATCCTTGCAGTCGACGCGCCGTCATCTTCCGTTCCTCCAATAGCTGCTATCGAGCGCTCGGATATGCCAGCTGAGACTAACATTTGGAATGTTATTTTGAAATTGGCGACTGGCGTGCAAATCCTGAAATATAAATATGCCGGTACCGCGCGCTTTTACCAGGGACAGGTCAGCCAGTATATCTGCTCACCGGTCACCGGTCACCGGACATGACGATTTCCCCGAGATTTCTTTAGTACACCCGCGATAGCCGATTACCCAAAGTTTTTGAAATGGACCCGAACTTCTGCCAGAGAAACCGGCATCCAGCGTCGCCTGCAGGCGGCCAGCAGCCGCCAGCTGCATCAAGTTCCAGTAAACTTCCTCCCACGATCGAATAAATCGGTCGGGTTTCTCGGGGTCGTGCCAATGGAGGACCTCATGCCAGTCACAGCCAGTGCCTCGGGAGTCGGGGCCTCCAGCGCTTGAAATCTAGTACGTGGGAAGTGAGAGTTACCTGTGCCAACTACCGGGTCTCGGTGTGCCAGTGTGCCCCCCAGGTTTTGTCATCTAGGTGTGTCTGCAACTTGAAGCTGAGTACCCCTCCGAGCACATCACTATATAAATTGAAAACCAAGGAGAATAGAACCACCCCCGAAGCCGTAGCTCTTTTCATCTGTCTGGTGTCGCAGCACTCGCTCTAGAAGATCATGGACCAACATCGCCGCTCTCCACCGTCACAAGCGACTCTCCAATGTTCCCCCGGGTCTCCATGGGACTTTATCCTCATCGGAGACCCAGAGTTTTACACACAACTGAGGGGTATTCTCGTTCCAGACACCGGCATCGTCCCCGGAAATGGATGGAACGGCCCACCATTTCCATCAATGAGGCATCAGGATGAAATTGTGCTCTACCCTCCAACAGTCGGCGAAGTGAGTATTCACGTGGTCAATGATGTTTAAACACTTGACACCCACACAGACAGACACGACAATAAATTCGTATAATCCCCTACTTGAGCCTATCCCGGATCACTACCCAACATTCTCTCCGTCCGACAAGGTCCGTACAACATGCGTACTAAGGATACTATCGAATTTCGTAACACTGTCCGGATATCAGGCCTCAGTGGATAACGCATACCAACAGCCAATCATGGATCTATGTTCCCTCCAAGATATTTTTCCTGGACCGCAAACGCGAATCGATGTAACCAATGACCACATTGCGGTGCAGTTAGACGCTATGGCTGACAGGACCCTGAGGGACCTTTTTCCACGTTTTGACACTAACTCATCCCAAACTTGTGAGTGGCTCGTCACCACGACACGAGTACATACCATGACTGATCAAACTTGGCATTCACAGTAGATCTTCCCCCCACAGACGATCAGATGATGACTGAATTACGGGCTGCCACGGACATCGTAGCCAACTTGGGTGACCACGACCGCTCTGAGACACAAATACCGATGATGCCGTTTGATGCCAAGTCGTTACTACCAGAGGACCGTTCTTGTCCACCTACATCCTTCACGTGCTCGACAGGCAGTTCCATGAGGCTTCGTACAATGTCTCAAGAAACAAATCTAGCCGCATGGACCCATAACGGGGGTGAACACGTGCCAGAACTTGAAGGTGCGCTACACTGCATGATATGCTATCGGATGAGCAGCTGATCCAGACATATTAGTTTCTTCTCCAACACCTCCTTCTCAATTTTTTAGGCCACAGAATCAAGGCATTAGGGTAAAAAAGAAACAGTATCAATGTAGTTCCTGTTACGTCAGTTTTGTTCAGCGTCAGGGTCTTACGAGGCACAGTAAAGATAAGCACAAGCCCAAGAAAAGGTGTGGCTTCTGCGTGGAGTTCACATGGCCCCAAGGACGCCGATATATTTACCGAAGACATCTCCGTGAGGAGCACCCTGGCGCTGTATCTCCGACTCCGATTGCGTGCGGAGGGGTCAATTGAAGGACCGGTGCTTTCGCCAAATTTCTGTTGCTCGTCGCGCTAGCTGAATGTCGGATTCAAATTTGACTGAGTTTTCGCTTCCCAGTGTTACGGTGACGGTGGGCTCGCAGTGACTGCGGGTAAGTCGTGGTGGCTGCTACTGTACACACTTGCTTCGCTGCTTCGGGCTGGGTCTTCCGTCGTTTTAACTGCCTTTTATATGTTTCCCTTGATGTTTCCTTTGTAGTCCTTTGTAGAGATTTATGGCAGCGAGCAGCCGAATAGGTGAACAATGTACCTTGCAATGTACAAGCGTGGAGGTCCAGAGGAGATATTACTCCTCTGCTTACAAATATTATTCATAGATAACCGTTTAACTACGATAATATTCCAATTATCTAATATGTCGGTCTAGCCTCGGTTTGCCGGACTGCGTCCATTCCGGGCCGAATCCCAACATCCTTTGTGGTTAGTTCAGGTTTTCATTAATCCTTTGTTACTATCGTGTAGACTCCAGAAACTCTGGGGCATTGCAAGCTGTCTTGTCTCGGGCTAGTGAGCTGGTCACGTGTGGCCACTGCACAGCGCTCTTGCTAATCTTCCTGGCACTCAGGCTCATGGTGCTCATGTACACCGTCCTTCGCGCACTCACTGCCATCTGGCGACTCGATATTAGCGCTCGTGGCAGCGCCTTCCCTGATGCTCCTCTCCATCAGCTACATGTTCGGCGGCTCGGTCCCGCGGGGGCGCTGCAAATCCTTGCACTGGTTTTTGAGGATTCAATGGGGAAAGAGCTGTCACAGTGGTCGGTGCGGTCTGAGCCGATAGACCTTACCATTTTTGCCGCGGTCGCTCCCAAGGTCGTCCCGTCCCTTTGATGGTCCAGTCCTATTTGCGTTGAGTGTGTTCTTCGTCGAACGTTGGCTTTTTACTCATTCTCTGTTCTCTGGTGACGTGTGCAGGTACACTATATACTATGCACTTCAACAATTAGTCTAGGAGTTCATGTGTTCATGACTGGCGCTATGATTTATCCTAGCCTCGCTTCAGGCACTTATTTACGATAATGCTAGAGTTCGCCGCACTAGTACCACTAGGGACCCACTATCACCTGTGCCTTAACTTCATTTGCTCCTTTTTCCTGGGTTATCCCTGGCGCAATGTTGTTCTCCCATCGCCCGAGCTCCATCATTTCTCACTATTACAACCTACGGCCTTGTCGTCTCCTCGCTCTCTGTGTCATCATGGTTTCATCTAGCACTCATGTGTTAATAGGAAGCCATTCATCCCCCCCGCCTCGCAGATTTTCTTTATCACCCCCGAATCTCTAAAAACCTGTTTTCGTAGGAAGTCACACATCGCCGTGATCATTCATTCTGTTCAGTCACCCATATATCCAGTACAGTCGCATTCTTCCCAACCCTACCCCAACAGTGGAGTGACGCACCATGCTCCGTGATATCAAACTCGAGAGTACGTTTGGCTCCGAGTCGTGGGCAACGCCAGAGCTACTCATGGAGTCTCACACTACCATATTCACTCACTCCATCTCTCCACTTCGCTCTCATATCCGCTGTCCGACGTCGCGGCACAGCGCACTGGTATTCCTCTATGTATGGCCTACATACGGATCAGCCACCGGTACGTACGCCTGGAACGTACGACGGGCGAGACACAGACACAATGCACCGGGCAACGTTACTTTTTAGCGTTCGCACTAGACGCGCCGCCTGCGGACGTGGAGGCCGAGTGCACGCGAAATCGTTGAGTCCTGCGTATCATGCGCGGGGAGTGGGCCTGGCCTTCTTCCGTGGGCGAGAAGGAGCATGTGGCAGAAGGGGGAGGACAGGCGTAGCTCGTGCGTCTCGCGGTGGTGCAGAACGTCGTGGCACGGTTGTTGATGGGTGCCCACGCTGCCAGACACGGGTTAGTGCGATGTGGGACGAGCCATAGATAAGGCAAAGCGGGGATGTGGTGGCCCAAGAGCCCTTCAATCACGTCGCGCCTAGCAAACCCTAAACCCTTAACCCACATGCATCTCCCAATACATTCGACCCTCGACTGTACCTTTATAATAGCCTGTCGAACACGCCACTCAAATAATTATTAGTGTAGCCGAGCATATTTTTAAATTCCCACTGAGTTTTCCCGTATTTGATACAAGGAGAAACAGAAAAAGAAAGAAGAGCGAAAGTTGTGAACTAGGACAATAACTTTTCCCGTTCGGATACTTATACCCCCTTTTTTACTACACTCTTTCTTGACAGTAGCTTGTTTGTTTGTTTGTTTGTTTGTGTGCAGAATGGCGTCTTGTCCGTCGTCATTCTGTGCTTCACAACGGTATCTATTTTATCTACTAGTATCGAGGGTGACACACGTCACTCGACATCGAAAAAGAGAATCTCGACAGTCCGGAGATGAGGAGAGGTCTAATACCTCGATAAGGTAGTATGCCGGCGATCTGTATGGTACCAATGATGCCGTACACGTAAGGAACAAACAGGACATGTGAATCGTGCGAACGGTGCGGTGGCGTTGTTACACATCAGCTGAATTAAACAGTCTGAGTCGAAGCGAGGAACGAGCAAAAACTTAGAGCATAGTCTTTGCATGAGCGGACAGGGCAGCACATGCTTATCCCTTTCCTCCGTGCTGCCACCTGTCCTCCCATATTCTCAGCCGGTTCAAAGAACCGTGTCTTTTATTTTCGAAATACTATTACTTCCCAACTACCTTAGCTACCACCTCGAACATGACAACTTTTCCCCATTCTTCCAACCGTCTGAACATGCCGCGCATCCAAGATGACCCAACCCGGGCCACCTGCCCCAGCTTCGAGAGTGCTGAATGGGATTTCCTGAGGCAGACGATGGTCGATGCACACCAAGGGGTCGTCCTGTTGACCCCCGAGGAAGCTACACAGAAACTCAAGGACACCTGGGCCCGTGAAAATGATGCCAAGGTCACCGCTGGGAATGCCCAAGTCGAGCAGGACCATACCGAGCAGGAGGAATTGGACAGGCTGGCTCAGGAGGAAGCTGATGCTCAGCTAGCACAGCGCAAAAAAGAGGTGGAGGATCAATTTCGTGAGGCAGAGAGAAAAAAGCCAAAGCTGAACGACTTTGACCCTGACCAGGGTATTGGCGACTGGATCGAGGCGAGACCAGCCCCCTACACCATCAACAAACTCAACAATCTCGAATACGTTGAGCTTGACTATTTCACAACGAAAGGTTGCAACGAGGCCAGCACAGATGCGAGCGGCGTCGTCAGCCAGGACACCCTAGCATTCACCCAGCTTGACGGCACCATCACCGTGCGTCCCCTAGCTGTGGTCCGATCCTCGAGGAACATCAGGAACGACGAGGACCTTAGCTGGGAAGAGATGCTGCAGGCCAAGAACGTGATGTTGCGCTACATGGCTAAGTCCACGACGTGGCCGGATATCCACGCCCAATCCCTCGCGGCCTTCTATGTTGCCCTAGAAATGCACCCAAGGACCGCGCAGCCCAATGGGAAGCACGCTCTCCTGCTTTACCAGAGCCGCGCCAGGCGAGAATGGTTTGTCGCCCTCAAACAGACCGAGGGTTTTAACATCGAGCACATCGGAGAGACTCTCCTCTGGATCGCTGCCGATGAAATAGATTGCAAAGTCCAGAGGGAGGATTTCGATCAGGTACGGACCCACGCACCCCGAGTTCTTATACACTCGCTAACCTGGCTTCCTCTTTCCTTTTTCGTCTTTTCCCCATTCAATCTTCCGCATTGCTGAACACCTCCTATGCTCCCCGCAAACCGCTTTTCCCTCTGCTATGATGCCACCCCTGCCATGCCGCCCTCTTGCCTGCCATCTTGCTATTTCCTGCCACCTTGCCACTCCTGCCGTGCCACCTATCTTCTGCTGCGCCCTGCTTTGTCACTCTTGCATACTTCCGCAAAACTCCATTGCATGCCACCATGCTTCATGTGCCCTCCCCTCTCTGATGCCTGCCGTTTTCTCCCCTGCCATCTCCCCATGCTGCACCATCAGTTCCGAAAATCAGTACAAATTGTGATTAACTCCCCGGACAGGCGCCAATCCTCCAGGCACCATCACGACCGCAACCAGAGGATGCACAGCCAGGCTCGCTCCCTGTCCCCATGCCAGCGCGGATCACCAAGGAAACGCCACCGCTCTCGCTCACCACGGGACACCTCTTCTGACCAGCCAGAAAAGCGCTCCAGGGGTGACCCCAGGCATGTCAAGCATGAAAGGGCAGAGTTTTTTCCGTCCGGTGCAGGCCCGCATGGGGGTGTCTGCGCCGTCTGTCTTGGCCGCCACAAACACACCTTCGCCAGGTGCGAGGGGCCCAAATTGTGGGATGGATCTGCCGCCTGTGCCAGGAAGAATGAGCAAGGGAAGTTGGTTGCCTCTGACGGTTACCCACTTTGCTTTGACTGGCAGGTCCTGAGGGGCTGCTCCTCCTCCAGCCACCCCGATCATCACAGATGCTCCAGCTGCAGGAAGCAAGGACATGGAGCCCAAGCATGCCCTCGAGCGGAGAAGGCTTGAACCCCTCTCCTCCTATCACTGCGGCGCCTGGGCCGCCGACCTCGCCCGCTTCAGCTTACTCCCAAAGTACCCATCCCTCCTCCAGGGTTTGGCCAATGGATTCCACCTCGGCATCCCAGACATACAAGCCACCTATACCCCATGCAACCATGGCTCGCTCAAGCTTCTTCCCGATAAATACAACGAGATCGTCAAGCACAAATTCACCACTGGCCGCTACATTGGCCCATTCACCCAAGCACAGCTGGAGGTGCAGCTGGGCCCATTCCAATCCTCCCCTCTCTCACTCATCCCCAAGACCTCTAAACCGGGCAAGTACCGTGTGGTACATGACTTCTCGCACCCACACAACCCCTTGCCCGGGATCGCCTCAGTCAACTCACACATCAACAGCGAGGACTTCCCATGCACCTGGGGGACCTTTTCCACCGTTGCCCTCATCATCACCCGCCTTCCCCCAGGGTCCCAAGCATCCGTGCGTGATGTTGCCGAGGCGTACAGGACCATTCCCGCTGTCCCCTCCCAATGGCCAGGCCTGGTCATTTGCCTCCAGGTGGACAACAGTTTTGCCGTCAATGTGTGCAACAACTTTGGCCTCACGTCTGCTGGTGGAGTCTACAGAATGGTTGCCGATGCTGGCGCTGACATCTTCCGCAGAAACGGCGTTGGCCCACTGGCAAAGTGGGTTGATGACCACATATTTTTTAGGGTCCAGCGTCGACACCTTGTGTTACGATTTTGCCTCCATACTATGCTTCCCTTTCCTATTTGCGTATTCATTGTACTTTTACGATACGATCTGGTTCGATACGCTTTCCGACTCTTAGCTCGCACCCACCGTATTGCCGTTCCGACGCCCTGTGGCGCGACTTCCAGAACCCACTGATGACTTCTGTTGCACGCGTCGTCCCGCGGAATTCCCTTATTCCATATCCATACTTTCCCCTTATTAGCTCTCTAGGACCAGTATCCTAGGATTGCGCCATATGTTTGCGACTCGCAAACATCCTGTACTAGTATATAAGTCACGCACTACCTAGCTTGTACAGTAGACTTGACTTCTTGTGTAATACCACATTGTCTTTGCCTCACGAACCCTGCTTGACTCGCCCTTGCGCTTGAGTCCACGCCTTCGCTTGCCGCTGCGCTTGAGCCCTACTTCCTGCTATTACTCTAGTGCCCCTGGGAGGCCTAGTAGTACTTGTTCACCATCGAACTGAGTCCTGACCGACTCATGCCTTTCCGATCCCGATTGACTTACGAAGTACATGTCGTACTTAACGCCCCTGTGGTGGCGTTACATTAAGTCAAGTCTCTCACAGTGGCGACATCTAGTCGTAGCCAATCTTGGTTTCAGGCCGAATATATTGAGCGTTACAGCACCGACGAGCTCTCTGATAAGATCAAAGGAACTGCAGTCTGGGCAGAACACGACGGAGCCGAAGGATACTTCCTTTTCCACCCCAACACACAGAAATATCGACAAATCCACTACCTTGATGACATCCGTCAGTGGGCATACATTGATTACTCGCCAAAACAAGGAAGCTGGTACACCATTAGCATTGTACCTTCCGCACTTGGAGTAGGACCCTTTAGAGCTTGTACTACTAGTGGCATCGACATCGATAGCCCAGATCCTGACTCCCCGAGTGTACCCGTCCTTACAACGAACCTACCTACTACTGCTTTTCCATCCTACGCGATGTCACAAACCCAACAGCAGGCTTCGGCTAGCACGACCCTCACCAGTGGAGGAGCTGGAGGAGGAGGAGGAGGACCCTCGGGAGCCTCAAGCTCAGGAGGAGGGGGAGGAGCCCCAATACCGCCCAGTGGCGCTCCAGCGGGTGGCGCTAGTGGTGGTGGCGGTGGCGGTGGCGGTGGCGGTGGCGGTGGCGGTGGCGGTGGCGGTGGCGGTGGCGGTGGCGGTGGCGGTGGCGGTGGCGGTGGCGGTGGCGGTGGCGGTGGCGGTGGCGGTGGCGGTGGCGGTGGCGGTGGCGGTGGCGGTGGCGGTGGCGGTGGCGGTGGCGGTGGTGGTGGTGGTGGCAGTGGTGGTGGCGGTGGTGGTGGCGGTGGTGCCGGAGGTGCTGCAGCAGCAGGAGCCGCTCCGATAATCGCACCTGGAGGCCATGGAAGACTAGGAGGGAACCCTCCCCCAGAGTTTACAGGAGTAAGAAACAAAAGTAAAGCCTTCCTGCTCGCGTTTGACCTCTACGAAGGGATGAACCCAGACGTTGACCAGCTCAGAATCCCCTCTTCACGCACTATGACCTTCCTCTCCTACATTAGAGGCCCCCTTGTCGACGACTGGGTGGCTGAACAAGCACGGTGGCTTAATGAACAAATAGCCAACGGAGTAGATCGTGGGAATATGGTCCTCTGGAACACCGTCTGAGACAGGTTCGTAGCCGCCTACTTTGACTCGGCGGAATGCACCAATGCCCGCAAGTCACTCCAAACCCTCGCCATGAAGGGCGAGGACATTGACACATATATAGCCACCTTCGAAAACCTTGTTATCAAGGCCAGATACAACCCCGATGAAGCCACCACCCTCGACATCTTCCAGGATGGGTTACCCAACCAGTTAGTCGTTAATGCTATCCGCTTCCAGCATCCTGTCAACTGGGAGCAGTGGAAGGCAGCGGCCCGGCTTCAGCAGGCTGAATACCTTGTTTTAAAGGATCGCCTAGGAAAGAACAAGCCATCGCGCAATCGAAAGGGTGGGCACAGCCGAGAGCAGTGGGTCCAAGCCCTCAACAGAACACGCGACCCGAATGCCATGGATGTTGGACGTGCCCAAGCCTCCGTGGCTCTTACCGACACCGACAAAGCCCAACTTCAGAAGGAGGGACGATGTTTTAGATGTCGTGCTCAAGGGCACATCTCGCGTAACTGCCCACAAAAAGGTGTGCGCATGGCTGCAACCAGCACTGCCGTGGCACTATCCGCCGGTCCCTCGCGAGCTGCGCTCCCCCCTTCCCCGCCTGCAAACATACCAACTCCCACCATCAATACTGTCACCCTATCAGCTAATCACGTCCTTTCGAATGAGGAGCAGGCAGACGTACAGATCGCAGCGATGAAGGCACAGTCACAGGAGGTGCGCAACCTCATGGTCAAAAAGTTATTCGGAAGAGAGGATTTTCTCAACGCTTGAACCCGGCGGCCTGGGCTAGAGCTTTAAACTTAAACGTGTACACTAGCAGATATCGATCCATGCGAATCCCAGTCTTGTTTAAATCTGCACACGCAATGGCCGAACGACAAGTTCTCATAGACTCAGGAGCGACAGACAATTTCATTTGCTCCACACTCCTTAAACGCCTCCAAATCGGAACAAGGGATGTCACCCACCCCATCCGCATTTGGAACGTAGACGGCACCCATAATCAGGATGGTGCCATTACTCAGTATACGGACCTCACTGTGAAAACAGGAAAAGAGGAGAGGACACTTCGCTTCCTGGTTACGAACCTCGGAAGGGACGAAGTCATCCTAGGATACCCTTGGTTTACGGCCTTCGAGCCGAGTATCAAGTGGGGAGATGCAACGTTGAATGAGGAATTTCAACCGGTCGTGGTCTCAAGCCTTCACTTGTCAGACGAAGCCACGCCCATGGAAGCATCCATTCGGGCGTTGGAGACGTACGAACTTGACGAGGAAGCGTGGGAGCAGCTCATGGATGAGGAGCGGGAGCCCCAGATCGCGTTCTTACGAAAAACGACGACTGCATCCAAGTTAGCACAACGAGAAGCAGCGAAGAAGGAGCAACGAACGTTTGAAGAAATGGTCCCAGAGGAGTACCATCGTCACTGAAAAATATTTGATGAAGAAGCATCCCACCGCTTTCCCCTGTCGCGTATTTGGGACCACGCCATCAACCTGCTCCCTAATGCCCCCGCCACGCTCGACTGTAAAGTCTACCCCCTCGCGCAGAATGAACAAGAGGCGCTCACGACATTCCTCATGGAACAACTGGAGAAGGGGTACATACGCCCGTCAAAATCACCATACGCGTCACCGTTCTTCTTTATTAAAAAGAAAGACGGTAGGCTACGCCCCGTACAAGACTATCGACGGCTAAATGAAATCACTGTCCGAAATCACTACCCCCTCCCCCTCATCCCTGAATTGGTGGACCGCATACGAGGAGCGCGCTTGTACTTGAAGCTCGACATCAAATGGGGTTACAACAACATACGAGTCAAGGGAGGAGACAAGTGGAAAGCTGCATTCAAAACCAATCAAGGACTTTATGAACCCTTGGTCATGTACTTCGGCCTTACAAACTCCCCCTCGACATTCCAAGAAATGATGGACACAATCTTCCAACCCCTTGTTCTCACCAACGAAGTAATTGTCTACATGGATGACATCCTAATTGCGACCGCCATCGACTATCCACACCATCGCGCCGTACTCCATGAAGTCCTCCGCCTATGTGAAGAGCATGATCTGTACATCAAACCGGAGAAGTGCGAGTTTGAAGTCCTCGAGGTGGAATATCTGGGATTAATCATAGGCCACGGAAACCTGCGTATGGACCCAGTTAAAGTACGGGGCATCCAGGAGTGGCAAGCCCCGAGAACCCTCTGAGAAGTACGCGCATTCCTCGGGTTTTGCAACTTCTACCGCCGGTTTATCCGAGGATTTTCCTCGTTGGCGTGACCACTTCATAACCTCACACGAAAAGACACCCCATGGCGATGGGGACAGGACGAACAAGACGCGTTCACAAGTATTAAGCAGTGTATTGGATGTGAACCCACACTGTTATTCCCTGACTTCTTAAAACCGTTTGAACTAGAAGTTGACGCCTCAAGCGTAGCCATTGGAGCAGTGCTGAATCAGCTTGGACCGGACCAAAAATTACACCCCGTCGCATTCCACGCCAAATCGCTCAGTGCAGCAGAACGCAACTATGATATCTACGACCGAGAACTCCTAGCCGTCGTAAAAGCGTTGAGAGCCTGGCGAACGTACCTTGTCAGCTCCCCACACAAGATCATCATCCACACTGACCACGCCAACCTTCAGTACTGGAAGGAACCATGAAAAATCAGTCGCCGAGTGGCACGCGAGTTCTTGGAACTATCGGAGTACGACTTCGTATTGAAGCACATCTCCGGAGTAAAGAATGGTCGCGCAGACGCCCTGTCGAGGCGAGCGGATTACGCAGTTGACGAAGAGGACAACAACAATGTAATTGTCCTCCCTGCTGAACGATTTATCCACGCTACGGAGATGTCAATGCACGACATGGACATCTGGACCCAAATCTCGCAGAACCTCGACAAGAAGGACGTACTGCGTTGGATCGAGCCCCATAACCTGAAAAAGGTGGGGGGGCTGTGGTGGAAAGGCAATGCCTTAGTTGTCGTGGGTGACAATGATCTTAAACGGGGGGTAATCACCTTTTTCCATGATACTCCCGCTATGGGACATCCCGGAATCGCAAACACTTTCGAACTTCTTCGTCGCGACTACTGGTGGCCCAACATGCGCAAGGACGTAGAAGACTATGTCAAGGGTTGTGCAACGTGCTAAGCCAACAAAATCAACACACACCGACAAAAGCCACACCTCTTCCCCATTACCACAGACCCAGACGCCGAGCCATTCGAAGTCGTAGCCATGGACTTCATCACGAAACTCCCAGTGTCCGACGGATATGACTCCATCTTGACGATCACAGACCACGACTGCTCAAAAGCAGCCATTTTCATCCCCTGTCACGAGTCGATAACTGCAGAGGGAGTGGCACGACTCTATCTGCGTCACGTGTACCCGCACTATGGCATCCCCTGGAAGATTATTATGGACCGAGACCCCCGGTTTACCTCCGCATTCATGAAAAACCTCTGCAAAGTCCTCGGTATTCGCCAAAACATCTCTTCCGCCTACCACCCTCAGACAGACGGGCAATCAGAACGTATGAATCAATGGCTGGAGCAGTACCTACAACACTGGAGTAATGTGCAGCAGGACAACTGGGCCGAGGCACTGCCAGTCGCGCAATTCGCACACAATGCCTGGCCAAACGCAACAACAAAAGAGTCACCTTTTTCACTCATCATGGGCTGGGAACCACGCACCATGTGGACGCCGAAGCCCACAACATCCCCATCTGTCGAACAACGCCTTGAAGAAATGGTCATCAGGCGACAACACACGCAAGATTGCATCAAACATGCGCAAGAATTGATGATGAAGCGAGGGAAGACGCGCTTTGTTCCATATCAAGAAGGGGCCCAGGTCTGGCTAGAAGGCACGAATCTGCGAACTTTCTACCCAACCGCCAAACTCGGTCCGAAGCGCCACGGACCTTTCCGCATTAAGAAGGTCTTATCAGACGTCTCTTATGAATTGGAACTCCCCGCTACATGGAAGATTCACCCCGTGTTCCATGCTAACCTCCTCACCCCATACAAGGAGACAGAGTTGCACAGCGCAAACTTCACGCGACCCCCTCCTGACCTTATCGACGGAGAAGAAGAATTCGAAGTATAGCATATCCTGCAGTCACGACTGCATGGACGAGGGCGCAAACTTCAATTCCTAGTTCAGTGGAAAGGGTTTCCCATAAGCGACAGCTCGTGGGAGCCACTCAAGAACGTACGGCATGCCTCGGAACTTATCACCGACTTCTATCACCTAAATCCTACTGCCGATGGGGCAGGACGAAAGATATAAATGACGTCCCTTCAACGTCCATCACTCCCCATTCCCACCTCTACCATGACCTCCACTCCCGTTGTCTCTACTATCCCCGCTCGCCGCCCCGTTGAGGTCATCCTCAAGAATCTAACCATACCATCACAGGACCTTGGTGTCCCGTCCGACATAGACGGTAGCACGCCGCACTCAGTGATCCCTAGTTCCCCTCCGCTTCTGGTCCTTGCCTTAATCTCAGAAGCCCTCTCTAAGCTTGAAAAACCATTCACTCCCATACCGCCACCCAACCTCCCCACTGCCCCGACTATCCAACCCTCACCAGCTTCACCCCCACCGGTCGACACGCCTGTTGACGTACACAATGTGCTAGTCCCATACTCCCTTACGCCACCACCCCCCCTTGAACCGTCAATGATCGACACGACCCATGTTCCCACCCCGCTATTCCCCGCAGGAATTGACCACATTCCTACACCCGTTCCCCAACTATGCATCGCCGAGCCAAATCTCGCCCTCGCCCTCCTCGATGATGAGGACGAAGAGGAAGACGCAGTCGACCCCGGTCTCCCCTTTTTCTCCAACGACCCCACCTCTCCTACCTTCTTCCCACTCTTGATCGGCGGAGTTGATCACCCACTACAAACCGCCCGCTTCATCTACTACCGAAAGAGTTATCAAGAGGTCGTCGGAACCATGGGGAAGGGCCACCCCTGCTACATTTCACAAGTCTTCCTTAACTCAGTGTACGGCGACCAACTCCCTCAGCACATCACCAACAACCAACTAGACATGTTTCACCCCCACGACCCCCGTGCTATCATACTCGATGAAGTGCTTGCAGAGCTGCGGAGCCCCCACCTTCATGCTGAGGTGTCCCATCTCCGCGAGTGCTTGGTGCGCAGGGACGCGATACAGATGCGGGCATCAGATCTCCGGCGTCTCCAGTCTGAGCTAACTAAGGATGAGTTCGGGCTTGACATGGATCTCGCTGGCGTGCGCAAGCGACTGCAGTACGCTCGGGCCATCCCCCTCATATCCAACAAGTACGCAGAGCTTCATGCGAAGCCAGTGCGCCCTAGGGGAACACCCGAGCGAACCCCCCTTCCCCCACGCATCGGAGGACCTTGCGAGATGCCGCACCTTCAAGGAGAAGGCCGCCAGCGGCAACGCAAGTGTTTTCAGTGCAAGTCCACCGAGCATTTGGTGGCTCAATGCCCAGACCGACGAGAGCGCGAACCGTGCAGGTGGTGCGGTAGTCGAGTTCACCGGTCTAACACCTGCCTTATTTGCAGGCTCTCCCCCATGTCCCCCGCGTACATTGACCCAGACAGCCGCCCCAGATGGTGCGGCAAGTGTCTGCGACACGACGCGAGGCATGAGGAAATTAAGTGCCCGATGTACGAGCAGTGTCGGGACTGCGGTGAGCACAGACGTTTTATGTTTCTCCGTCGTCACACCTGCCCCCACACTCCTTCTCCCATTCCGTCGAACATACCTGCCGAAGAGGACTACACTTATACCAGTGACTAGTTGAAGTTGTGGCGACTCCAAGTCTGGTGGGGGGTAGTGATGTGCATGGCCCGGCTTCAAGCCAGAAGCCGGGCCAAGCCAAGCCCATTTAGGCCGGGCCAAGCCAAGCCAAATTGACGGCCTAGAAAGGGCTTTGGCCTGGCTCAGGAAACCACAAAGCCAAAGCCAACGGCTCAAGCCGGGGCTTTGGTTATGTAAGCGTCACATGGTTCTGTTCGTTTATTGTAGCGGCTCTGTTGTGTACTTATTACACCTCAGACAAAAGTAATTCCCCTTGGACCTTGCCTCGGACTTCAGAGCAAAGTGTGGATTGTCCCTTGCATTCCCCAGTGTACTGCAATCACGTGCGGCCTTAGCTATTCGAACCCTACCCGTGTCTGACCCAGGTGACCACTTATACAATGTTTCATGCTGCGCAAAAGCATGCACGACCGTTTCTGACTACCTTCAACCACCTGACCCAGCAGACACAGTGTAGCCTCTCCATACCTTGCTGCACGCGCGTGCGGGCTTAGTAATTCGACATAGACTCGTTTACGATCGTTGTAGACCCGCATACGACATCTCGTGCCCCGCGGAAGCCTGTGCAATTAAGTAATACTATCGTCTCCTCCCCAGTAACCTCTATGCTTACCCCTTGCGTTCCGCTGTTCCCCAGTGTGCCACACTCCTGTGCAGCCTTAGATACTCGAACCCGACGTGTTTCAGATATAGGCGGCCATTTATGTGAAGTTTTGCGCCGCGCAGAAGCGTGCGTAACTGTCTTCGACCACCCTCAACCACGCAACCCAGCAGGCACAGTGTAGCCTCTCCCGACCTCGCTGTGTTGGGATTCAGCCCGGAACGGACGCAGTCCGGCAAACCGAGGCTAGACCGACATATTATATAATCGTAATATTACCGTAGCTAAACGGTTATCTAAGGAATAATATCTCGGGAAGAGGAGCATACGCTCTCCTCTGGACCTCCACACTCACACATTGTTCACCTATCCGGCTGCCCGCTGCCATAAATCTCTATATGCTGCACTTGCGCGCAGGCTTAGTAATTCAACATGGACTCGTTTGCGATCGTTGTAGACCCGCATACGACATTTTGTGCCCCGCGGAAGCCTGTGTAATTAAGTAATACTATCATCTCCTCCCCAGTAACCTCTACGCTTACCCCTTGCGTTCCGCCGTTCCCCAGTGTGCCGCACTTTTGTGCAGCCTTAGATACTCGAACCCGACGTATTTCAGATATAGGCGGCCACCTATGTGACGTTTTGCGCCGCGCAGAAGCATGCGCAACCATTTTCGACCACCCTCGACCACGCAACCCAGCAAGTACAGTGTAACCTCTGCCAACCTCGCTGCACCTGCGCGCGGGCTTAGAAATCCGACACAGACGCGTCTGCAGTCGCCATGGGCCCACATACGACATTTCATGCCCCGCGAAGGCCTGCGCAATTACTTCTCTCTGCTATTAGGTTTAGTTTAGATGTTTGTGCTTATAGAAATACAATTATGTTTATCATCTACCTAATCTACCTAAGCCAGGGCTTGGGCCAAGCCAGGCCGGAGCCAAGCCCTAAGTGGGGGCTTTGGCTTGGCCCAGCATTTGAGAAAGCCAGAGCCACCTCAGGCCAAGCCAAAGCCGGGGCTTTCAGGCCAAGCCGGGCCGGAACATCACTAGTGGGGGGGTAATGTTACGATTTTGCCTCCATACTATGCTTCCCTTTCCTATTTGCGTATTCATTGTACTTTTACGATACGATCCGGTTCGATACACTTTCCGACTCTTAGCTCGCACCCACCGTATCGCCGTTCCGACGCCCGGTGGTGCGACTTCCAGAACCCGCTGACGACTTCTGTTGCACGCATCGTCCCGCGGAATTCCCTTATTCCATATCCGTACTTTCCCCTTATTAGCTCTCTAGGACCAGTATCCTAGGATCGCGCCATATGTTTGCGACTCGCAAACATCCTGTACTAGTATATAAGTCACGCACTACCTAGCTTGTACGGTAGACTTGACTTCTTGTGTAATACCACATTGTCTTTGCCTCACGAACCCTGCTCAACTCGCCCTTGCGCTTGAGTCCACGCCTTCGCTTGCCGCTGCGCTTGAGCCCTACTTCCTGCTATTACTCTAGTGCCCCTGGGAGGCCTAGTAGTACTTGTTCACCATCGAACTGAGTCCTGACCGACTCGTGCCTTTCCGATCCCAATTGACTTACGAAGTACACGTTGTACTTAACGCCCCTGTGGTGGTGTTACACCTTGAGAGCTACAACGCCCACTGTGCCAAGTGGAATCGAGAGATCCTGGCCCACGGGGCGCGCAGGCAGAGTGGCAGCCGAGTGTGGTACGGGGAAAGGACCTCCCAGATGGCTCCTTGGAGGAATTCAGCGAGGACTGCAGCGCTGTGCTGCAGAACTTGGCCGGTGCCTCCCCTCGCTCCTCAGAGGACGAGCAGTTCACCTATGCAGATGCAGATATTGACGCCATCTCAACGCGTCTCGGGATCTGCTGGGAACCCACAAAATCGGTTCCATTCAGCACGGAGGTCCTGTACCTCGGCTTCAGCTGGAACCTCCACACGCTTGTCATGCGGCTACTGGACGAAAAAGGACGAGATACCTTGCCGCCATCGCCGAGTGGGAGGCTAAGCATATGCACAATCTTGTTGAAACCCAGAAACTATATGGCAAGCTACTCCACACGTTGTTGGTCCTCCCAGCAGGACGGGCTTACCTCACCAGCCTGGAGGCCATGCTCGGCTCTTTCCACAGTAGTCCTTTCGTTCCGCACACCCCACCCCGTGACACGCAAAGCGATCTCGGATGGTGGAGGCTCCAGCTCAGCAGGCCAGAAATCGCCACCCCCATCCCAGAACCCCGGCCCCTCACAGACTACAGTGTGTATTCTGATGCGAGCTCCAGGGTCGGCATGGCAATCACCGTTGGCCCGCAATGGCAAGCATGGCATCTCGTCCCCAGGTGGAAATCCCAAGGGTGAGACATCCAGTGGGCCGAAGCAATCAGCTTCGAACTTCTTGTCATCTGCCTTTGTGAGCTATCTAACGAGGGTGAGCACGTCCTCATCTATGGGGACAACAGAGGTGTCGTCGAAGGGTGGTGGAAAAGGTCCAGCGCCAACAAACCCACAAACCATGTCTTCCGCCATATTCTCAGACTTTCAGAAACTTGCAAGCGGGTGATACGCACAAAATACGTCCCTAGTGCAAAAAACCCTGCCAACGCCCCCTCCAGGGGTGTCTACCCCTCCTGCGAACTCCTGCTCCATCGCATCGTCATCCCAGAAGAGGTCTGACCCTTTCTCACCGACATCTGAGCCCCATGGTTGGGCAAGGGAAGCAGCCATCAGGCGCCTAGTCCAGGCGCATGACCTACCTTCCTCCCCAGACACTGGGTCGAGCGGCACCACACAGCCAAAACCCCTCGACATGAGGCCACGGCATCTCCCTATCCCACCGGCCACAAGTCCACACAAAAACCCAGCCGCATACCGACAAGCCCCTGCCCCTTCCCCCTCCTCCTTGCGCCCACAGTGCCTCGGCAAAGATCATCTCAGAATGTGGACCCCGGCGTACTCCTGTCTGGCCACCCCCGATGGCCATACCCTCGACGACACGGAACGTGAAAGGATAAAAGACACAATGCTACATGCCTGGGAGGAGGACACGCACGCAGTGTATGGCTCCAGCTTGATGATGTGGCACCATTTCTGTGACAAGAAACAGGTCCCCGAGCCAGAGAGGGCACCAGTGGGCCAGGACCTGCTCTCGGCCTTTGTGGCCCACATGGCGATGGCTTACTCAGGCAAAATGATCTCTGGTTACCTGAGCGGCATTCAAGCATGGCACATCCTGCATTCTGTCCCATGGGCCTTAGAAAAGAGTGAGATGGAGACTATGTTATGGGCCGCCTGCAAACTAACCCCCAGCACCTTGAAAGTGAAACCGTGGCTCCCATACACGCCCAATTTCATAATCGAGGTGGGGAAGAAACTAAACCCGGATGATCCCCTCGATGTGGCTGTTTTCACCTGTCTCACTTCCTGCTTTTACGCCTCAGCCCGGCTTGGCGAATTCACGGTGCGCACCATTGGCAGCTTCCGCCCCAACACATACATCACCACCCGCAACCTCTCATACAACCAAGACCACAACGGGCTCAAGGTCACAATCCTGCACCTCCCCTCCATGAAAGCAGCCCCTAGCGACGGTGAGGATGTCTTCTGGGCAACGCAGTCGGACGGCACTGATCCCACAGCCGCCCTCCAGCACCATCTTGAACTCAACCAGCCCACGGAAGCCTCGCACCTCTTCGCATACCGAGTCAAAAATGCGAAGCAGCCACTCACCAAGGCAAAATCCCTCGAGAGAGTGGGGATGGCTGCACGCGCCACGGGACTTGAGCTGCTGCAGGGCCACGGTATCTGAATCAGATCTACCCTGGAATACCTCCTCCGAGGCATGCCCTTCGACGTAATGAGAGCCAAAGGATGCTGGGCTGGAGACTCCTTCCTCCTGTACCTGCGAAAACACACCATCATCATTGCCCCCTACATCCAAGCCTCTTCCGTCGTCCATGACACTTTTATCTGCTATTCCATGCCCCTGGTTCGCTAAGCCCTTCGCCATCGCTGCTGCCTGCCTCACACTTAGTGCCCAGGGTAAGCAGTCCTGCCTCTTCCTGATTTTGGGGGTGCCGAGACTCACTCGACGCGTCATCATCATTCCTACCAGATCAGGTGTTGCAACCTCGCCTCGGACACAAAAATCCCCATTTTCTTCGATTGAGAAGCACTTCGTGCTTCAGCCCAGTCTCTACCAGTCCGCCATTTAGCTAGCTTAATCACGCATTCCCGATGTACACATCTTTCTCGTTATACCCTCAGCTGTGAACAACACAAGGCATGCCCATTTGTTCCCCACCCCCTACCACGTCCGGGCGCCAGTCTCCCTTCACCTCCCACACCACATCTCGTCAACTGGCACCTCACAGGCATGCTCCTGTGGAAAGCCGTAAGTAAGCGACACACAAAGATAAACGGTCTGAGTTGAAGCAAGGAACGAGCAAAAACTTAGAGCATAGTCTTTGCGTGAGCGGACAGGGCGGCACGTGCTTATCCCTTTCCTCTGTGACACCACCTGTCCTCCCATATTCTCAGCCAGTTCAAAGAACTGTGTCTTTTATTTTCGCCCACCCACCACGCCCTTTTACTTCAAAAACCCCAATGGGTCGATGAAACCGCGGTTTTTGCATCCCTCGAGCATATGTTTGCCTTGGGCCGTTCCCACCTGCCCATCGCGACCTTGCCTCGGATGCAAAAATCCCCATTTTCTTCGATCAAGAAGCACTTCGTGCTTCAGCCCAGTCTCTACCAGTCCGCCATTTAGCTAGCTTAATCACGCATTCCTGATGTACACATCTTTCTTGTTATACCCTCAGCTGTGAACAACACAAGGCATGCCCATTTGTTCCCCACCCCCCACCACATCTGGGCGCCGGTCTCCCTTCACCTCCCACACATCATCTCGTCAACCTGCACCTCACGGGCATGCTCCTGCGGAAAGCCATAAGTAAGCAACACGCAAAGATCCAGAACAAACATGCGACCACAGTGCAGAGAAATTAATACCTCCCACAAGGTGGTTCTTGTGCCCATGGGGACCAATGGGGGGCTGTCTGCAGGGTACTTGTACCTTGACTTGTACTCGAAGGCTGTCCATTGTACATACCTTGTGAATCCTGATTGGTTGGCCAGCAACTCAGACTCGCGTACCTCGCAATCCAGCGAATACTCCAGCATTTTACAATGTAGTTTATACTGATAATAAGTGTTACGATCACGCGGATTGTTTTGTGGACGTACAGCTGCTGCATTTAAAGTCGTGTGGACTCTGCATTGCGTTTACAGTCCAAGGGACTCTTCCTCCAACAGGAGGGTTGTAACGCCACCACAGGGGCGTTAGGTACGACGTGTACTTTGTAAGTCAATCGGGATCGGAAAGGCGTGAGTCGGTCAAGACTCAGTTCGGTGGTGAATAAGTACTACTAGGCCTCCCAGGGGCACTAGAGTAATAGCGGGGGCTAGGGCTCAAGCGTAGAGGCGAGCGAAGACGTAGACTCAAGCGCAAGGGCGAGTCAAGCAGGATTCGTGAGGCAAAGACAATGTGGTATTACACAAGAAGTCAAGTCTACCGTACAAGCTAGGTAGGGCGGGACTTATATACTGATACAGGGTGTTTGTAGACTACAAACACATGGCGCGATCCTAGGGTGCGGGCCCTAGCGAGCTAATCGAGTAATATGAAAGGAGAGTCTGTAAATGGAACAAGCGAATCCTGCGGGGGCACGCGGAGGTCAGATGGCGTCTGCGGACTCTAAGAGTCGTAAGATCGATATTGTAATGGTCAGGCGGTGGGTGCGAGATAGAAGCCGAAGGCAGAAAAGAAGCGGGTCATGGGTAAAAGTACATGCGAACACGAGGCAACATTGCAGAGGAAAGGATAAGCAACAGTCCGAGTTCGTAACATTACCCCCCTGTCAGACTCGAAGTCGCCACGACTTCGACTAGTCACTAGCGTAATAACAGTCCTCTTCCGGTGCAACGTTGGTAGGCGTGGGGGATGGAGTGCGGGGACAGATATGACGACGCAGGAATAAGAAACGTCCGCGCTCACCACAATCCCGACACTGCTCGTACATCGGACACTTGATCTCCTCGTGCCTCGCGTCGTGTCGCAGACACTTGCCGCACCATCTGGGGCGATTATCTGGGTCGACATACGCGGGGGACATGGGAGAGAGCCTGCGAATTAGGCAAGTGTTGGACCGATGAACTCAACTGCTGCACCACTTGCATGGTTCGCGCTCTCGTCGATCTGGGCACTGCGCCACCAAATGTTCGGTGGACTTACACTGAAAGCACTTGCGTTGCTGCTGACGGCCTTCCCCTTGAAGGCACGGCATCTCGCAAGGTCCTCCCACACGCGGGAGGAGGGGGGGTCTGCTCGGGTGTTCCCCTAGGGCGCACCGGCTTCACATGAAGCTCTGCGTATTTGTTGGATATGAGGGGGATGGCCCGAGCGTACTGCAGTCGCTTACGCACACCAGCGAGGTCCATGTCCAGCCCAAACTCGTCCTTGGTCAGCTCGGACTGGAGGCATCAAAGGTCCGATGCCCGCGTCTGTATTGTGTCCCTGCGCGTCAGACATTCGCGGAGACGGGATACCTCAGCATGGAGACGGGGACTTCGCAGCTCTGCAAGCACCTCGTCGAGCACAATAGCATGGGGGTCGTGGGGGTGGAACATGTCTAGCTGGTTGTTGGTGATGTGCTGGGGGAGTTGGTCGCCATAGACCGAGTTGAGGTAGACCTGCGAAATGTAGCAGGGGTGGCCTCTCCCCATGGTTCCGACAACCTCCTGATAACTCTTTCGGTAGTAGATGAAACGGGCGGTTTGTAGTGGGCGATCGACTCCGCCAATCAGGAGTGGGAAGAAGGCGGGGGAGGTGGAGTCGTTGAGGAAGAAGGGGAGGCCGGAGTCGACCGCGTCTCCCTCCTCATCCTCATCATCGAGGAGGGCCAGGGCGGGGTCTGGCTTGGCGATGCGTAGTTGGGGAACAGGCGTCGGGATGTGGTCAATCCCTGCGGGGAATGTCGGGGTGGGGAAGTGGGCTGCGTCGACTATTGACGATTCGAGAGGAGGTGGTGGCGTAAGGGAGTACAGAACCGGCACATCGTGCACAGCAACGGGCGTGTCGACAGGTGGAGGTGAGGTCAGCAAGGGTTGGATGATCGGGATGGTGGGGAGACAAGGTGGGAGTATAGGAGTGGGTGGTCCTTCAAGCTTAGAAAGGGCCGTCGGGACTAGGACAAGGGCAGGAGATGTAGGGCGGCTGAGAATCACTGAGTGTGGCGTACGACCATCTACTTCAGACGGGACACCAAGATCCTGCGAGGGTACGGTTAGATTTTCGAGAATAATCTCGACTGGGCGGCGAGCGGGTGTTACGAACTCGACGTATTGCTTATCTTCTCCTCTACCATGCTACCTCGTATTCACGTGTACTTTTACTTATGACCTGCTTCCTTCCTGTCTCCCGCTTCTATCTTGCACCCACCGCCTGACCATTACGATACCGATCTTACGACTCTTAAAGTCCGCAGACGCCATCTGACCTCCGCGTGCCCCCGCGGGATTCGCTTGTTCCATTTACAGACTTTCCTTTCATATTACTCAATTAGCTTGCTAGGGCCAGTACCCTAGGATCGCGCCATATGTTTGCGACTCGCAAACATCCTGTACTAGTATATAAGTCACGCCCTACCTAGCTTGTACGGTAGACTTGACTTCTCGTGTAATACCACATTGTCTTTGCCTCACGATCCTCGCTTGACTCGCGCTTCCGCTTGAGTCTCCGCTTTGGCTCGCCTTTACGCTTGAGCCCCGTCTTCCGCTATTACCCTAGTGTCCCTGGGAGACCTAGTGGTACTTGTTCACCATCGAACTGAGTCTTAACCGACTCACGCCCTTCCGATCCCGTTGACTTACGAAGTACCCGTCGTACTTAACGCCCCTGTGGTGGCGTTACATTAAGTCAAGTCTCTCACAGTGGCGACGTCCAGTCGCAGCCAGTCTCGGTTTCAGGCCGAATACATCGAACGTTACAGTACCGACGAACTCTCTGATAAAGTCAAAGGAACTGCAGTCTGGGCAGAACACGACGGAGTTGAAGGATACTTCCTTTTCCACCCCAACACACAGAAATACCGACAAATCCACTATCTCGACGACATTCGTCAGTGGGCATACATTGATTACTCACCGAAGCAAGGAAGCTGGTACACTATTAGTATCGTACCTCCCGCGCTTGGAGTAGGACCTTTTAAAACCCACACTACTAGTGGCATCGACATCGACAGCCCAGACCCTAATTCCCCAAGTGTACCCGTCCCTACAACGAACCTACCAACCACCACGTTCCCATCCTACGCAATGTCACAGACCCAGCAACAAGCTTCGGCTAGCACGACGCTCACCAGC
>JAKELK010000306.1:0-69993 GCA_021525775.1 Lactarius deliciosus | reverse complement strand
CGACGATCATCCAAGAGTCGAATTGGATCATAAGGTAGTCAGGAGCTGAGCCTGCCCACGTGTCTCGGAAGGAAAGGATGGGGGGACAAGCAAACGTTGAGAGCAGGATCGTGGCCAAGCAAGAGTGGAGAATGCCAGTGGACGAGATGATGATGTGAATATGATCGTCCTTTATGCTATGTAAATTCTCTCAAGATCAAGGTCAGTGCGTATCAAATTCGACCCGCCCATTTTCATAAATTTATTGTTTCCACATGTTTTCGGAAGCTGAACGGCGGCGCCCAGCCCGACCCATACAATGGTGAGCATCACGACATACGCAAAGTTTCCGCCCAAAATGTTCTTTTCCAGTGAGAACGCGAATAGCGACGGCGGCAGCAGGTCCTATCGTGCGCTGAATCGAGACCATCGTCTGCGCGAGTCCATTCGTAGCGCCGAGAGACCGCTTGTTGGGTGCGGCAGAGGCTATGTACATAAATATCACACCTGATCACTTCAGTGACCACCCACAATGTAAGGCGCTGAACGAACTCACTGAATCCCATGTCAGCGACAGACATGCCGAGATCTGCAGTGTGACGAGCAGTCCGGCTGCAGGTTCAGGCCGCGACTGGAATGACGTAACACCAGGTTCTCGAAGGGAAGCATAATGTACACTGGGAAAAAAAGGATGATGCAGGCGATAAAAACGCCCCGCGGGCCGAAGCGCTCGATGAGGCGCGGGAAGGCGACGAATTGAATGACGCAGGTCATAGACCCATATCCTGCCATCCACAAACCAATAGAAGCAGGACTCATGCTGAGCCCGCCGGACTCAACCGACGTTGACCAGACAAGCGGGATAAGAGCTCCAGCTGTCATATCAAGCAGTGAAATCATGCAGTAATTCGCAACCGATACCACGACTGGTCTCGTTAGCAAGGCGCGCAACGGTAATGGCTCCTCCGTAACCTTCGTATATTCATCCATAATTCTTCCTCTCCCACTCGGGGAACGTTCGAGTTGACCTCGGTGATGGGCTTCATGATGTCTCTATTCACAGTCTAGGCAAACATGTAAGCACGGCACTCCATTGCGAGTTGATAAGCCAACCTCCTCCAAGTAAATCGCGGCCAGAGAAAATGATAGGAGAGCATACGTAGCTGTGGCGAGACATGGCAGGAAGTATGGGTACTGGCCCCAGAAAGGATGTGAGAAGACATTTGGCCAACGTCTTGTGGCCGCGATAGTACACCACCGATAAAGGGCCTGCATGTCCGGGTATTAGCGAAGAACAAAGGAGAAATGCAATACACCAAACCCTATGGTGCAGCCGACAGCCCAAGTCACGGATAATAGCAAAAAGCCTTGTGCCATGTTGGTTTCATCAGTGAGCTCTGCCATCATACTCTTCATGATACCAACGTTCCCATTAAGCATACCGTTCAAACAACGGCTAGGTTTATTCAGTTAGGGTGAACTACTCAATACATTCGAGCTGAACAGACCTGAAGACAAGCGCCGAGAAGGAGCGGGAAAGGCCGAAAAGGATGCTTGAGATAATAGTACCTAGGAGGCCGAATAGGAGTACAGGCTTGCGGCCTACTTTATCAGAAAGGCGGCTCCATTGAAGCACAGTAACTGCCTCAGTGGCAAAAAACAAGGACACCTACGAATACCGTCGGCGGACTCGGACGAGAGGAGAAGAGACGAGACATACTATGAACCCTGCGTAGTATCCGACCTTTCTCTCGTCACCACCAACGATTGGGAGCTCACTGACAAGCTGAGATGGACGTTACCGATAATCAATAACCTGTGTGATGGAAATTGATGAACGTACCTGATTTATGTAGGGTTTAATCGACTGGGACGTGATGGGCTCACAGAGCTCTAACAGGAACAAGACGACCATTTGGGTAATAGGAAGGGGTGTTTTCGTTCGTGGTACATTTCCATCGCGCAGAAGGGCGTTTCTTCCTGAGGTTTAGGAGTACCTTGGAACGTCATCGTCGTGTAGGTTCCAATGAGACCCTGCCGCGCTAGTACGACAAAATCTTATACAGGATAGTGGTGAAATGGAAGCCGCCAACGCAGTGATGAGTCCGGAGGCGTATTCGCCCAAAGACTCGGAAGAAAAGACTTAGGTATCCTCCGACATTACAGGCCTGTCCCCACATGACGTCGAGCAACATCGAGTGCCGTTTGTGGGAACTTGGAAGGCATCAGAAGTGCCACCTCCCTATTTTGGCAAGATTCGCCTAGGCAGAACGCGCCACAGGACTTCTCATCCTACAGTAATGTCAGCATGGATAGTCGATAAAACTGCGGTGATTACCCCAAGATGGAAGTATTAGCACCCACAATCTAACCACCGGCACTTGCAGAGAACTTGAAGTGGGTTTTCTCCTTCAGGTGTTTTCCTCGGTCCGAGTTGCACAACTCCGAGTCGTTGTCAACTTGTCGTGCACACAGCCTTGCCCTTGTTCCGTTCTTCTGTACTTTGCGCGATATTCACTACCCGAAAGTGATTCTTGTCATTACCTCCCAGGAAAAATTGCAGCCAACGCACCTGATCTCGCTCTGTCGCAAATCTTTGGCTGCAAGACTGTGCAAGTTTCCTGGGATCAAGTCCGAATCAGGTTGGCGGACCGGCACACGATTGTCGGGTACACAAGCCGGGATTTTGGATGAAATTTTTGGATGAAATAACTTATGTCTAAAAAGAGGTTTTCGCCAGGTTACAGTTTTATATCAATATTCAAGTCAATATTGATTCCATATGGCCCTCAAGTTACCATCGAGTGTGGTTTGGTACAAACACGCGGTGTGCGTAGCGTCACTAACGTGTGCTATCCCAAGCGCCATCCCAAGCACTGTCCTCCGTCTACGTCTACGTTACGGAGTATTACTGTAGTAATCGCTTGGCTGACTGGGGCACAGTGAAATTCCGCCTTCTCGACTTCGCACACGTACAGCTCCGACACACGAATTTTGTTCCTTGACGGCTCCATGAATTGGGGAGGACCTAAAACACCTTTATAATTTTGCTGAATCACGACTTCGGACGCATCTTAATCTGGGCTTCAGCGTGGAGCCCTAGGCCTTGGTGGTGCCCACTTTCGAGGACGAGCGATTGAAGTAAGATTGTTAACACCCAGACAATACAAAGGATGATTAAAAAATTATGGCTTTCCTCTGTACAATATGAATTAAGATGGTACAAGGTCAGTTTGGACCGTATTCGATTTGCTCCTGTTCATAAATTTATGTTCGATGTGTTTCCACATGTCCCTCGGAAGCTGTACAGCGACGCCCAGCCCAACCAACACGAGGGCGAGCAGCACCACATACACAAGATTTCCGCCCAAGATGTTGTTCTCTAGTGAGAACGCGAACAGCGACGTGGCAGCAGCAGGTCCAATCGCGCGCTGAATCGAAACCACCGTCTGCGCGACTCCATTCGTAGCGCCGAGAGACTGCTTGTTGGGTGCGGCAGAAGACATGTACATAAATATTACGCCTGGTCGATCTTCAGTGACCACGCACAATGTAGATTTCTGGGCAACTTACCGAATCCCATGTTAGCGAGAGTTTCTGCCGATAATTGCAATATCATGAGCAGCCCTACTGCCGGGTTCAGGTCGCGAGTTGAATGACGTAACGCCAGGCTCTCGAGGGGGAACATAATGTACACTGGAAAAAACAGGATGATGCAGGCGATAAAGATGTGCCATGGGCCAAAGCGCCCGACGAAGCGCGGGAAGGCGACGAATTGAAAAACGCCATTCATAATGCCATATCCTGATGTCCACAAACCGATAGATGCCGGACTCATCCCGAGCCCACCAAACCCGACCGACGTCGACCAGACGAGCGGGATAAGGGCTATAGTAATAATATCGAGGAGTGAAATCATGCAGTAATTCGCAATCGATACCACGACTGGTTTCGTTAGCAGGGCACGCAATGGTAGCGGCCTCTCTTGATCCTTCACAGGTCCATCCAATATTTCTCTCTCTCCCACTCGGGGAATGTCTGAGTTGATCACGGTGTTGAGCTTCATGATGCGGCTGCTATTGATAGTCTGGCGAGCGCGTCAGGAGAGCATTTTCTGAAAGAGCAGAGGCCAACCTCTTTCAAGAAAATCGCAGCCAGAGTAAATGATAGAAGAGAGTATGTGGCGGTGGTGAGACATGGCAAAAGGTACGGGTATTCTCCCCAGAAAGGATGCGAGAAGACATTTGGGCCAACGATCCTGTGGGCGCGATAGCACACCTCCATGAAGGGCCTAGGGGTCCGGATATTAACCAAAGAACAGAGTAAAGAAGTGATATGCTAAACCCCATGGTGCTACCGATAGCCCAAGTTACTGGTATTAATGAAAAGCCTCGTGCCATGTTCGTTTCGTCAGTGAGCTCCGCCATCATGCTCTTCATGACACCAATATTTCCATTAAGCATGCCATGCAAGCAACGGCTATGCCAACCCAGTTAGATGAACGACTCCCCGAATCCGAGCCGAACACACACCTGAGGACAAGCGCCGAGAACGAACGGGAAAGGCCAAACAGGATGCTGGAGACGATGGTACCTAGAAGGCCACATAGAAGTACGGGCTTGCGGCCTACTTTGTCAGAAAGGCGACTCCATTGGAGCACAGTAACTGCCTCAGCAGCAAAATACAAGGACACCTATGAATACCGTCAGCGCCACACTGAAGAGTGAGAGAGAGAGAGACATACTATGAATCCTGCGTAGTACCCGACCTTCCTCTCGTCACCGCCAACGATTGGGAGCTCACTGACAAGCTGAGGTAGACGTTGGTAAGAACCTAAGTAATGTGAATTGAAGAGGCGTACCTGGTTTATGTAGGGATTAATGGAAAGAGACGTGATGGGCTCAGCGAGCTGTAACAAGAGCAGGACGACGATCTGGGTAATCGGAAGAGGCGTTTTTGTCGGTGGTGTATTTCTATCTCGAAGAAGAGGTGTTTCTTTCCTGGGGTTCAGAAGTATCTTGGAACCTCATGGGGCCGGAGGACATTGGGGTGCGGGCTTCAATGAGACCCCTCGTCGGTATGTTAACGAGGCAAATTTATAGATGGCAGCCATGAGACACACTCCAAAGGGGTGGTAAATCCGGAGGCAGATTCGCCCCCGGAAGAAAGGACTTGAATTACCCCCTGGCATGGCACATGTCGTCGAGTGCCATTTTTGGGAACACTGGCACGAAAAGTATCATCTCAGGCTTCCTTGTTTTGGCTTAGTAGTGGGAAACAGGACTTCTCTTCCTAATGTTGGCGTGATGAATAACTGATTCCATGATTGCTGCCATGCTAGTTAGTCGACTTGACATGCTGTGCATCACCATTCATAGATACGCACTCGTCCTTCAATTTACGACATGTCCACGGCCGGATTTTGTCTTAGCCGCATGCTCTGTAATACGAGTGTGTTGAAAAGTACACAAACAAGACTCCTTGTTGGGATACGGCCCGGAAAGTACAATCCGAGGCCCAGATATTAGATAATCGTTACTGAAACTAGTTGTCCCAGTGTTGTCCCTCAGGCTCAGGCTCGCACTGGCACTCTCAGGTTCACGCGTCTACCAATCCCGATTCCTCACCTCGCTCATAACTACACTCCTTGCATCGACCATCGAACGTTGACCTGTGGTTGACTCTCGCTTTTGGTCTAGTTACTGTCGTGTGACTTGGACACGTGACCCGTTTTACTTCAAATCCTCAGTGAATATTTTGCTATCTAGCATTTACCGCCGGTAGTTGACTTGGAGATCAGACAAAGGACATACGTGAAAGGACACTGTCCTCTATACAATGTGAGCTTATCTAAGACCATACAAGATCAGTGCGCATCGAATTTGACAAGCCCCTTTTCATAAAATCATTGTTTCCAAGCGATCCTCGGAAGCTGCACAGCGATGCCTAGACCAACTATCACAATGACGGGAAGTACTACATACGTAAAGTTTCCCCCAAAGATGTGGTTGTCCAGCGAAAATGCAAACAACGACGCGGCAGCAGCTGGTCCGATCGTACGCTGAATCGAGACCATCGTCTGCGCGAGTCCATTCGTAGCACCAAGAGACCGCTTGTTGGGTGCGGCGGAAGATATGTACATAAATATTGTACCTATCGATCCGCACCACTTCAGCGACCGCCGGAAAAGTAAGGTCTTGGGTGACTTACTGAATCCCATGTCAGAGAACCCTATCGCCGAAAGCTGCAGTATCATGAGCAGCCCTGCAGTCAGACCCGCGCCGCGAAAGGAATCATGTAGCGCCAGGTTCTCAAAGGGGAACATGATGTAGACCGGGATAAAACAGAGGGTGCTGGCGATAAAGATGCGCCGCGGGCCGAGGCGCTCGATGAGGTGCGGGAAGGCGACGAATTGAAAGATGCCGTTCGTGAACCCATATCCTGTCATCCATAAACCAATGGATGCAGGACTCATACCGAGCCCGCCGAACTCAACCGATGTTGACCAGACAAGTGGGATAAGAGTTACGGCGATTATTTCGAGTAGCGAAATCATGCAGTAGTTCGCAATCGATACCACGACTGGTTTCGTTAGCAGAGCGCGCAATGGTAGCGGCCTCCCCGTCTCTTTGACATCCAGTAATTCTCCCTCTCCCACGTGGGGAAGGTCCGAGTTAGCTTCGGTGTTGGGTTTCATGACGGGGCCGCTATTCACAGTCTAGGCGAGCATGTCAGCAGAGAGATTCCCGAAAGAGCAGAGAGCCAACCTCCTTCAAGAAAATTGCAGCCAGGGTAAATGATAGGAGTGCATATGCGGCGGTAGCGAGACATGGCAAGAAGTATGGGTATTCGCCCCAGAAAGGATGCGAGAAGACATTTGGCCAACGATCTTGTGGCCGTGATAGCACACCACCAATGAAGGGCCTATAGGGCTCGACATTAGCGAAATAACAGAAAAGGAAGTGATATGTCCAAACCCTAAGGTGCTACCGACAGCCCAAGTTACTGGTATCAATGAAAAGCCTCGTGCCATATTCGTTTCATCAGTAAGCTCGGCCATCATACTCTTCATGACACCAATATTCCCATTGAGCATACCATGCAAACAACGGCTATGCTCACCCAGTTAGAGTGGACGAATTCTCAGGATCCGAGACACACCTGAAGACAAGCGCCGAGAACGAACGGGAAAGACCAAACATGACGCTAGAGAGGACGGTACCGAGAAGGCCGCATAAGAGTACAGGCTTGCGGCCTACGTAGTCGGAAAGACGGCTCCATTGAAGTACAGTGACTGCTTAGCAGCAAAATACAAGGATACCTACGATTCTGTCAGAGTGCTACGGATGAGTAGAAACAGACGAAACATACTATGAACCCTGCGTAGTATCCTACCTTTTTTTCGTCACCGCCAACGACTGGGAGCTCACTGACAAGCTGAGGCTATTAGTAACGACTTGTGTACTAATGGGGTGTGGTGGCCATACCTGGTTTATGTAGGGGTTGATCGAGAGAGACGTGATGGGCTCACAGAGCTGTAACAAGAGCAAGACGAAGATCTGGGTAATAGGAAGTGGTGTTTCTGTTCGTGGTGCGTTTCCATCGTGTAAGAGAGGCGTTCCTTCCTGAGGCTCAGGAGCGTCTTGGGACCTCAGGCTCTTGGGAGACATTGGAGTACGAGGTACCAGTACGACGAAAATTTATAGGTGGCATTGATCAAATGCAAAGCCGGCGCGGTGGTGAACCCGGGAGGTATATTTACTCATGGAAGACTCGGATTTTTGCCGCTGGCATGACAGGGTTGTCCCCACACGTGCCACGTTTAGCGAAGATCACTGGCAGAAGTACAGTACCGTCTCCTTGTTTTGGCAAGACTATTCGCCTTATCATTGGACTATTATGGACGTGTCATCCTGACGTCAGCGTGTAATGATGATGGCCCCAAGACGGAAATATTACTGTAGTGCCCGCGACTCTTGCCGCGACTTGACATGTACAGCGACTGCCAGTGGTCGGTATTGTCTTCCGAGTCGGCCCCACGACTCGTAGTTGTGATATTGCTCTTGTACTAGTACTGTACATGTTCAATTCTCCCGAGTCTGCACTTTTCTCGATTGCGCACTGCCCAAAAGTAATTCTCGCCATCGTTTTCCAGCGAATTTCAGCAAAGACAGACCTGACCCCTCGGCTGTATGTCCCTTGCATGCGCACTGACAAGAAAAGAAAAGCATGATTGAAATAATAATTTTTCAAGTTATGTAAAACAAGAAGAAACACCTCCCGACTAACCCATCTCGGCTAGCCTAGAATATCAATGGAATCACATAATGTTATAATAATAACCCAATCCGGGTCCGGCCCACTTCAAGCGACGTTTCACCATCCCGAATTTACCAGGGATTCATTCTAACTTTGCCACTATCGGATCTTCGGATGGCAGAGGGGTCCCACAGCGATATGATCGCTGATGGGGACCACCTGGGGTCGAAAAGAGCAGCCGGGGCCCCGAAAGGGGTGCCCGTTTTGGCTGCCCGGAGTGCGTGTGGGAGCGGGCTGGCATATAAGCCGAGCAGAAAGCCTCCTTCCTCCCCACTCACGCTCACCCCAATTGCAACCAGTCCACCAGAGGTCGAGCTGCGCCGTGCTATGCTTGCAAAATCCCCTGGTAGGTCGTAAGACTGGTAGGCTCCCTAAATGGACTCAGAAGGCGCAGCGGTTGGGGTAGCGGTAGCCCCCTGACGAGAACTTTCGCAGGTTCGAAACCGTTACTGACTGCCTGGCCTTGCCCAGCTTGGGCATACTGTACTGACCCTTATCCTCGGAGACGGGTGGCAAACGGATGTACCGTGTTGGTCTGAGTCCGTCTGACAGCCCGAACGCCCATCTGCACAAAGTCATTGCCCTTTGCCCTAGCAAGCAGAGGCCGCGCGACTTACTCTCCACTCTAACTTACTGTAAGTAGGCCCGTAAGTACAGACGTCTCTTCTATAGCTCGTTCTAGTCACCGCGTTCTCGATCAAGAGTACGAAATTGAAAGCGACAAGAGTTACTGGCGATAAATAAGGTTTCAACGGGAACGTCGTTGGGAGGAGTGCTGACGTCGTCGAGAGACGGAGGACAGGCCAGTTAAGGGAAGGTGAGCCGGGCTTGTTGAATGAAGACTACAGGAGCGGGCCCGCAGCACTTTCAAGGCTCTGGAGAAGAAAACATGTCCCTTTGGCGGTGGAACCCCGCATGCAGATCTGGCTTGAGTTTTGGTCTCCTTAAAGAACCAAATTGTCGCAATACGCCTGCAGTAGGCTCCGAGGAGAGCCTATCAGATGACAGAGGATCCGGAGCAACACCCGCACGACAGGCTGGAATCCGTCAATATCTCTAACTTGAGGCACCATTTCCTTACTACTGCGGCCAACATCTTCGTACGTCGCGGAGGTTCGCAATGCGGTCTCACCTCCACGAATCCTGAGGCCTGAGGTTCTGTATCACGACCAATTACAGTCAGAGCATTCATTTTACAGTCTTCTATGCAGAGCTACAGCGAGGTATAATCACGACGGTTCCCGAATCTAATTGGAGCGAATATCAGCGCATCAATGAACCACGCGTCTTTCTCAGCGACTCCGCAATTCTCAAGAATGTTTCTGCGAGTCGCACCTTGAGGATGTTAGCTTGGTTTGTTCGTGCGAGATGCGTAAGTACGTACCGTATCGAGAGCTGTCGTGAAAGATGACAAAATTCTTGCTGTGGCCGGAAACATGGGGTCGTGGGGAGCTTCGTTTTGTATTTTAAGAGCAAGCTGTGCCATCTTACGGAGAGTAGAGGCCGACGAATTGTGGTAAGAGATAGAAGGATTAAGAATAATCCGCCTAACCAAGTTGTCAACGATCTATTCAAACGTAGCAACTCCAGAAAGCGACTCACCAAGTAGAATCGAAGACTGTCGAATCCCACTCCTCGCCGAAGGAAACGGCATGAAAAGAAAGCGGCTTTCTAACCAACCTGTCAGCAGCCCGCCGTTGGTATAAGCACGGACTACCTACCGATGCTGGATCGCGGAACTACAAAGATCTTGGATCGCCGTATCCGGTACCGAGCATTCTCCATCTGAGAGGAATATCATGATAGGTGTTCTATGGGTCACAGGGGAAAGACAGGGTTACAACGGCAACCAGACGGACAACGCCGAAAGATAGAGTTACGAACCTTTCTGTGCTCCAGTTGTCTACCATGACAGCTTGGCCAGCTCGGAGGGCCGTAGCGAAGTTCGTGCCACCACTAGCCCGCGTATTCAGGACAATATCCAAGAGTTCGTCCGGGGAGCTCGTGAGATCGTTGACTACCACGTTTTCCGTCGCAGAATTGAACATAATAACGCTGTATGCGTCACGTCTTGCCCCGGTTGTCTCCTGGCCCGAGGTAACGGCGACGTGACGAGCAGACCAGAAGCTGTATAGAGCAGAATATACTGCGCCGAGCCTGTTACTGGCTTTCTGCACAATTCGGTCTGTTGCGGGCGCGTCGGCCAGGGGCAGACGGTCATCACTCGACATCGAAGAAGATCTAAAGTAAAGATTTGAGATATTAATTTGGCGATAAGAAGTCGGTGACACTGAACCTGTCGATGACGAATATTCTACGTGGGACGTGGGACATTCAATTAGCGCACTCTCCTGAGTCAATTTGGTAGGCTTACACGTGAAATGCTTGCTGCACTACGCCGGGATTCTCGCACGAAAACTTATGCCCGTCATGGGATACGTAACCGACTCCGTCCGCGGGATCATTAGCATTTTGAGGGGGATGAAACATGGGTAGCGTGCAATACGAAGGCTGTCCAGGTGCGGCCTCTGTCGCCAAGTGCTCGGGACCTGTTTTAATGGGATGTTAGTGAACTTGTAGCAATCAAATAGTCTCCAGGGGTACCTGAGCATAGGGCATCGCTACGGTATGCAATTAGTGACTTCTTCGAACGAGGACATGTCAAATACACACCATTTACCAAAGATAGCCTGCTCGTCGCGGGAGTATGGGTCTGGTTGTAAGTCTCAGCGCAAATCTTGGCGAATTCAGAAAAAAAAAAGTGACCTTTGAATCCTGCCAACAAATACGATGTATTAGCTTAGAATGAATCTCGATAAATATGGCGCGCGACGAACCCATCCTTTGCCAGTAAAGGCTGTGGGTGACAGCGTCCTTCGGTTTTTCCGGCTCTGGAACTATCCTGTCGTTGATATGTCGGACTTCAGCGGCGTCGCAAGGCCCATTCACGTCAGCGTCAGCACGACAGTAGTCGATATGGATATGTCTCCCCATTGACGAACAAACGAGATTGCACATCATGGGTGCTCCCTCGTCGCTGGAGGAGAATTTGTGACCCCCCAATTCAAGACTCGCGTCATCTGGACCATCGACGGCCCAGCGGGTCTCTGTCATGGAACCGTGGCTCGTTTCGTGTTCCTGCTGAGTATGACCTTGGAAAGTGAAAATTGAAAATTAATTATCACGATTGGCGGGCTAGCTCACCAAGTGGCAAGGTACAGAAATAACCACAATTCTTGCAGCTATGTGATTTCGGTTTGCCGCACCAGTACAGTATGCCGCGAAAGCGTACCGTGTTTCACAGAAATGGAATGGTTTCCTCTCTTTGCTATGGACGTGTTCACCTTCGTGCGACAATAACCCGGGTGGGATAGTCTGAACACACTGCATCCGTGTTGCGACTGCGATGTTGGAAGTTAGTATGTCCCACACATCCCGCCATATCAGAACGAACCTTGAGTATACTGCGTTACAGAATATTTCAAGTCAGAAACGCGACGCAAAATTTTATATCGTACTCACCCTGGTGTACTGGAACGTCTCATGTCTACCGGTAAACGTAGCCTCTATGGACTGCGGCGAAGTGTCAATTTGGCAAATTCCTGGTACCGCACATCGCTCCAAACAGGAATGCGCCTCTCTAGTAAAAATAGTCTATTACCGGTCCAGAGAAGGAATCCAATGTAGTATACTGACCCACACAAGTGGTGCGCGCCAGGTGAGAGCCCGTGGAGGTGCGGTTGATCACAAAGTCGTTTGCAGAGCTCGCATGTCACTGGGCAAAGCCTAGTATCGCAGGAATGCGATTCATGCTCTTGCTCGCTGCGGAAAGACTAATCGGTCGGGAGTTGAGCGGAGTCAGGAACGAAACAAACCTAGGAATACCACAACTTTCCTGACAGGAGAATGTCTTCCCGCCAAGTAATTGTATATTTCCGAGAGCACACGGCTGACAAAACGACATAGCAATGAGCAGTCACATCCTCGTTATAGCAGATAGAATAGTACCTCGCTACACATATGCGCGAGTGCGGAGCACATATGCTCGTCCTCATGTCCTATAACCTGCAACTGTGTAGGCTCAAGCTGAAATAGAGTCGCATATGCTCACCTTTGTGCAATCGTCTAGGCATCCTCGTCTTCCCGACAATTTGCAAGGATCGCCACATAGGTGAGTGCTGACGACACAGCTGTATGCTGATGAGAAGTCGAAGTGTCCGGAAACCCCCTCCACTTACACGTGTTTCCCAGGATGACCGGCACTACAGCATCTTGAGTTGATTGTAAAGGAACGAGGGACAGAGCACGCACGCTAGGCCGCAGGACTTTGTAGAATCCTTGCAAAATTCGCAGGTATGCGCACACTTGTGAGGGGTTTGACAACCGTGGTCGCCGTCGTGTAATCGACTACGGATGCAGAGGAGATGACATGATGCGCATTGAACTTTGCAGAGTTGGACGTTAGCTTTCATCTCAATGATCAGGCTGTCGAATCTTCTGCGTAGATCCTCGATGGCGGCATGACCACCTTGGAACCTCCCCAAGTTCGAGTCCAACCAAAGTCGGACATGGTTGATACGCAAGTCAATCAACCCGCTTAGATGCGATGCGAGTTCTCCCACCCATTCGGAGTCAGATTTGAATTGTCGCGGCGTTCCAGGGCGATGGGATTCCCGAAGAGCGGAAAGACACATTTCAATCTCTTCTGGTGAGGGCGGCTCGCGATCAGAAATGGCAAAGCATGCGCTGGTGTCATCGCTCTCCACTTTAAGATCGGAGTCGAAGTTCTGCCAGAGTTTTCAGACATCCCCTTCGCGACCGAGATGGCTAGCACGAACCTTCAGGGGCTCCAACTCCGGCTCAATCTCAGAATATCCCGTGGCCAACGCGATCGAAAGGAAGGCGGAGAGTGACTTGGCACGATGCTCGGCCATGGTATCTGTCGGGGGTGTGAGAAACGTGTAGATAAAGGTAAAACGACGGACGGGAAAGCGCTCCCCAATCATTGGCCTGCCAGTGGATGTCATAAGCTTCAGCCTTGACCAAGACAAATCACGAACGCACTTTCAACTTCGCCATAAGAGTCTTTATGGTATAAAGGAATTCTCCGGCCGCCGGGTGCGAAATCTTCTGCAAGTCGAGCCGCTTTTTGAGCGTCGCGAATAGCTTGTAGAATTCTCTCGATTTGATCACGGGGAATGGTATAATGTCCAATTTACCGCCGTGGAGGCGTGAGATGAAATTGGCATCTTGCTCCTGCTGCACGATCTGCTGGAACTTGAGAGAAAACCTACGAACAGCGACTTAACCTAGTTGTCACGCATTGATTACACAAAGTTATTACTCGCGACTGATTTCAACCGTATCGGGCTCCAGAACATCCTGCCAGCGACGTCAAAAGGTAAGACGATAGTCGTCTCTAAGTACCCACCTTGATAATGATGACAAGCGTTGACTGGAAGAGGGTTGGGTTGGCCGCCGGATCCAAGACAGACGCGCTGGACTGGAACGACTGAAACAGTCCGCTGATGTCTCGGCCGAATGCAAAATTGTTACGGAAGAGGACCTAGGGACAATCAGAAAACGAAGTCTCCGTTACAAATGTTCTGCTGACGAGATTCGATATCGCCGTATTGAATAAAACAAGGAGTGTGTCCTCCTGAGGAGACCGTTCAATACTGTCGACCCCTGCAAGGAGATCAGTCACGACGTGAGCTAGACTAGAGCTATCGTTACAACCTTCAAAGTCAAGCGCTACGATCAGCGCCTCATCAGTTGGCGTCACAGACATCCATACTCCCTCTGTTAACAAATGTCAGTACATTTTCACGTCACAAGCTGCGCTACTTTACCCGTTGTCCGCATAGCACTCCCAGCAAATGACGTATCCACGAGGTGGTTCAGTGAATAGCTCTTCCCGACGGATTGTTGACCCATAGACGAAACGACTTTAACGGGCTGCGTGAAACCGGTGTCGTGAGTGCGTGGAATAGATGACAACCGGGAGTTATACCTTCAAGGCCAAATACGACTGGAAGATCGACTCATACCATCCGAACGATAGTTTGTCCACTATTTGGTTGACCTCCGCACCGAGTAGTGACCTTTCTAGTTCCGCAGATAGAACCCCATTCGCCAGGGGAACAAATCGGTTGTCGCGACAAACAGCAATATGTATGGGAATGAGGCAAAGGAGGTCGACGAGCCACTCCCCGACGCGATAGCGGGACACTTTCCAGTCCAACCGAGATAACACCTTGTCCCAGAGTGGCCGGAATTGCGCCGCAGAGACCTTGATCCCACTCAACTCATCTCCCGTGGGCTTTCTCATCGCCTTTTCGAACGTTTGAACGAGATCAGAGAAGTACGACGCAAAAGGCTGTGTGTGATTATCGGCGACGAATGTCAGCGTCTTTTGCCGCCGTTCACTGAGTGACGTAATAGTGCGGCGCTTCACGGCTGGGAGAACGGGGAAGCGTGTCCAGACCTCGGCGTGACAGTCGAGTAAGCAGTTGTGCTGGGTACTAAGACGCGTGTTTGGGCCATGTTTCCCCTTCTCTTTAAACATAAACTCTGTAGCCTTCTTCGTGATATTGATGGCAACTGATTTCACGGCTTGTGCATTGATGTCAAGACCAAGGAAAAAGACTTGTCCTCGGCTGACCATCGATGTCAAGACTGCACCATCAAGGGGAAAGTCGGGAACATCTAAGGCAATCCCCTCAGTAGAGCCAAACGTCTCCAAATGATATGTGGTGAGTGATGGTCCCGAGTCGTGGATACGAAGGACGAGGAGGCAAGATCCATCCGGTGATGAGTATATGGCATTGGGGGGCGTCTGGAGCTGTATAGACGCCGGCCTACCAGTCATTGTTGAGCGATGCACTACCGGACTGATAGAAGGGCGAAGGAACAAACCTAAATTGCAGTGTAACGAAGGAAAAGATCCGGACTCGAGAGTTAGAGTCTACCAGCGCGACCTCCTCCCTTCCGCAGATGGACACCATGTGTTGAATCGAAATCTCTGCTCGGCTATACCAGGGAATAAGATCGGCGCTCCCCTGACTCTGAAGAGTCGTGTGAGTCTCATCGAAAACGAGAATGTGGAGTTGTAACTGGACGGGCCACGATGTCAGAATCGCCCCAGATCGACTAGAGCGCTGAAAGTACCTTTGTTGACGCACACACAGCCAATATCCGTTTTGTCTCGTCAAAAGAAAACAGGACGCTCTGTCCTAACTTTTTGCGATTGAGACTTTTAATGCACTTGCCCAGTCTAATTGCCGAATCTAACGCTTGTAGCGGCTCGAGAATGACTAAAAAACTTTCCCGGTCGGCCAGAACGAGGAGGAACTTCTCGTTCGCGAGTAGCCGATAGAAGCTAAAAAAAAAAAAAAGAATAAGACAGAGCAATGGTAAAATAACAGAGTAAGGATCTCATCTTACATAAGTTCTACCGAAGGTAGGACATGGAACGACGACGAGAGGCGATCGTTGATGGTAGGAGTCGGTATGTGTTTTGAATCCAGCTGCATATTGTGCCGGTCATCGCTCGTCAAGTCCATGAGGTGGACCCATAACTCAATTTCGGGCATCTGGTGCACTTCGGGCTCCTCCAGGCGACCCGTGAGTTTAAAGACTTGTCGCAGAAAACGTAAGTTTGTGATCGCGATAAACTCGCAACAAGCGACAGACGTACCTGGGGGGTGATTCCTCTCCTGCTCCACTCCAATGTGATCAAGATAAATGGTGCTACGAACAATCAGGTCTAGTCTTTAAAGAAAAGGTATACTTACGAATGTTGACGCGCGACCGATTGTTTATTGATTTCGCGAATGAACTCGACGAGGGCGTTATTTAATACTCCCGTTTCCTCATTCTCGACTTGGAGCTGTACGGACCTTCCGCAGTTGACCTGTTGCATTTTCAGAACAACACGCGTCATCTTTTTTACAACTGCGTCGATCGAGGATAACAGCTCCGTTTGTGCAAGAGTCTTGGCGATCCGAACGACGTGTCGAAACTCCTCGTCGTTGGTGCACTGAGTCTCGATTTGTTGGAGAAATTGCGAGTCGGAGACCTTCGCGGCAGTTTTCTTCATTTTAATTTGGAACGACTCTTCCCCTTTCGGGTCCCAGACAGACCAAAACCAACGACTCAACGCGTTGGACCTTTTCGAAAGAATTTTATCTGCTTCCTGATAATTATGATCGATGACGAGGGCTTTGAACAGAGCGGAACGTGTTTCTGATCGCAGACGCTTATTTTGATCGAGAAAGTGCCATAGTGAGATGACGCCAAGCTTTAGAGCCTTGAAGTCCTGGCCCTTCCTCGGTACGTCACCGAACTTGGCATCCTTGACACACTTTTCAAAGGTGCCCTCGAACTCAGGGTACAGCGCGCGAATATCGGAAAGTTTCACCGGATCTAACAACGGGTCAGAGTAATGGGTCGCAACGTAGAAGCCACACGTTAAAAAGTCCTTACTTTCGACCACAAAGCCTGTACTGTGGGCTTGCTCATGAAAAAAGAGACCATCGCGATCCAACGATCTGTGTTAGTTGAAATTTAATCCAGGCGTGAGGGAATAACTTGAACTTGGGACATACGGAAAGCTGCCGATCACGTGGTCTACGACTTCCTCACGAAGCGCGTGTTGCAAGTCGTTCTCGGTGTTAACAATCTCACGAACAATGGCACGTTTCTTCTCCCTCCGCTCTTGCATAAAAATTTCGTGAATATACCGCTTTATGTCGTACCACCCTTCGCACTGCCTGGGAAATAGATCCCCTAGAGCTACGTGGACCAAATTCTGCACCGCACTCTCATCAAGGTCTTCTGACAGTACGAGTGCGTGGCCCTTCCTGTGACGAGAGTGAGTGCGTGGCGGTTAGAGGGATACGATACAATACCTACAGCAGCTGTGACAAAGCTATCGGATTATATGAGCGTTCGTCCCACGTGTCAGTTTTGACTTGAGGGGGGACATAAACGGCTGTTAGAAGTCCTTGCACACTTTCCCCAGGCAGAAGCCGAGGAGCGAAGAGGGAGGGATCAACAGGACAATCAGGAGGGGCCTCGTAAGGGACAATGATGCTCGAATTCATCTATAAAGTATCAGAGATCAAAAAAAAAGGGTTGAAAATCAGCGTCACCTGAAATCCGGGGCATGAAACCGCGCTCTCCTCTTGTTCGTTTGTTTTCGCGACCTCAAAAGTGAACAGCCTTTCCGAATCTCCGGCATCTATATCTACAGAGTTGGTGTCGCCATCTTCGTCATTCCAGACTATTGACGCGGAGTGATCAGCAGATAACAGTGCAACCACCTGGTCGCACATTTTCGTGAGGTACCTGCCCAATAGACTCTTATAAGAGGAGAGACAAGTGAGATATCAGAAGGGTTTCACCGCATGAATGTGACCCTGTTGCGGCACACGGACGGCGGTGCCGAGTCATTCCATGTTGAATCTTCGGGCCAGTAGATGATGTAGTGACGCTCATCTTTTGGGTTGGCGCCGGCGGTAGCCATCACAATGTATAGACCGGATGTGAGTTTCCGCTGGGAACCACCAACGTGACTCGGTGCGAGCAATAACTTAGCCCTGCGAGACAATTTGAGCACATAAAAAACATCATAAGTGGAAACAAAAGTTACACACAGTTCCTCATCGACTGCGCCAAGGGATTGCAACAGGCGTACAATCTCGTCTTTGCATCCGTATATACCTATGGGCTTGATTGAAAGTTGGTCTAGTGTCTTGAAATCGACCCTGGTAATCGATGCGTAGGCTCCTGGAGACATCGCATTGATGAAGCGCCGGAGAGGTTCTTGCGCGATGACTACTTTATCAACTGGGGTTCTGGATTAACGTCTCGAAACAGTGAAGCGGCGGTCCCTCTGAGTCCAAGTACTCGAGGTCGTCCCTTACCATAGCCATTGGACCCAGATTCGTTGATCAGGTCCAGGACACGGTACATGCCTTTAACTTCATCGGCCAAGTCTACAGAAGTCTGGGCATTCTTTACTCGGATCTGAGATGTGCCCTTCATCCTCGAGTTTTGCTTGACGCCACCACGGTGCGGCACAGCATGTGGGTCTGCAATATCTCAAAAATCATTAGACGCCTGTCCATGGCCTTATTTCGACCATGCATGTAACGTACCAATGTCACCGATACCAGGCATTTTCCACACGGTCGTGACCTGGGCATTGTCTACGGGGAGGGCGAAATGGACAACAGTCAATGCGATAACAAATGCGACACGTACCAGCGATACCAAAAGTGTCCATATCTGTAGGTGGAGAATACTCTGGGAAGAGGTCAGACTGAGACGCCGGAATGGATGGTGTGTTCGAATTCATGGGGGGTTAACAAGCGAGGGAATATGCTGGGAGACCCAGGCATTTTTAAGGACTCCCAGACGCCTCATGGTCAGTTCGATCGGGAAGTTCATCCGCAGCGGTGCAAGAAAGGATAACAGCTTTCCTCACTCTGGGGTTTTATGAGCCTACTCAAGGTAGAGCAATGAAGAGTGTGGCGATCTCAAGAGCCCATTACATGACTCAATTTCGACCAAATACTACTGTATCAACTTGGACACGTAGGAGAAATGTCGTAGACTTGGACTCAGTTGCGTGTTTGTGGGCGCAACGTAGTTGGCGTAAATTGGAGAGATGTGATGGCAGGGAGGTAGATGGCGTCATCACCTCGCCGAGAGACACACACGATTGAGCCACGCCGCCCGCGCGTGCCGCAGCCGCCTCTCACGGCGTGAAAAACCTTCAAGTTGCGGTTTCTTTTACTGACTCTCATAAGATAGGCATATATGCTACAACGAATTTTTCGAGTTACTGTAAAGCTATCACTAGATCGAATGGAGTGAGTCAGAGTGACATTGTAGTGAGCAAAGTAATGACGCGAAGGCGTTTCTTGGGTCCAGGCTGTACACTTACTCGCTCCTCTATCAATCTGGCGTGAACTCATTACCATAGTTCTAGGGCCATCTTTGTACCTCTTATCGGAGCTTTTCTGCGCCAAAACAGTGAAATATTGTGATACGTAGTTGGCTCGACTCTTTGTAGTACGACTCGGATACTATGACGTCAAGTGTCTGTAATCGTGAGTTTGCATCGTATAGTTATGTCCCTGCGTCGCGGTGATCACCACGGTGACGCTGGTGATCGTGACCGGTTATGTCGTGACGCACCGTAGAGGGGCGTCAAATATATTTGTGGTGACGCCGTCCGCTGGGTGGAGTACACAGGTATGGCGTGCAACCGTTTTGGATAGGGGGTCCACATGAGACCAAAATGTTCAAAGTTGGCCTAAAAATGCTATGGTAAAAAGGTCTAAGAAGAGTCAAAATCTGTCTGAAATGCTCAAAGTGGCCCAAAAATACTAAGATGCACGGGATTTGGGAGTGTGAAGCGACGCGAGTGAGCGCGCAGGCCCTCGCGGGGCGCGAGGTGTCGTAGGTAGGTCCGTGGCGGTCGCGGTCAAGTCTCTGTCGAATAGCTAAGGCTGCGCGCAAGTGCGGCGCGATCAGGGAAGGGAACAGTGGTGTACACTGAGCCCCTGCTGGGTCGGGTGGTCGCAGGTGATCGCAGACAGTCGCGCACGCTTCCGCGCGACGCGAGACTTCTCAGAGGTGGCCATCTTGGTCGGCGACGCGTTGCTATCGAGTTACTAAGGCCGCGCTCAGATGCAGCGGGGTCGGGAATGAGGACAGTGGGCCGCATGGAGCCCTGCTGGTCTGGGTGGTCGTGGGCGATCGAAAACGGTCGCGCACGCTTCCGCGCGACGCGAGACCTCTCAGAGGTGGCCAGCTTGGTCGGGGACACGTTGCTCTTGAGTTACTAAGGCCGCGCTCAGATGCAGCGGGGTCGGGAATGGGGACAGTGGGTCGCATGGAGCCCTGTGGTTTGGGTGGTCGTGGGTAATCGCAAACGGTCGCGCACGCTTCCGCGCGACACGAAAATTTGCAGGGGTGGCCGCCATGGCCGGCGGCGCATCGTGCTTGAGCCACTAAGGCCGCGCGGAGGTGCGGCACCCTGGGGAACCGGGGAAAAGTCGAAATGTGCGAAATGCGCAAAGCACCCTAAGGACGAAAAAGGAAAATGTGCGAAACATACAAAGTGCCCTAAGGATGCTCACGACCGAAAGCGGAAAGCGTTCGAAACATACGAAACATGCGAAACAAACGAAACGCGCGAAACGTCCGAAGCGCACTAAGGACACTATGAGTCATCCGGAGGCTTGGGGGCACGTATATTTCGGGTACTGCGCTGGTGACGCCTCGGTGACGTGACCGCCCATCACCAGCGGCGTCACCAGGCCCACGCGCGGACCGGACGTACACTCTATATATTCAGTTCGCAGGTCCCGAAGCCTTAGGAGCAAGGAAGCGTTAGCTCTTTCCTTACTTTACTTTTACCAAGACTGTGTCCGTCGCTTATTAATACCACATTCTTGGACTTCCGACTTCCGCTACCGGTCCGATTCCCAGCTCGGCTAGTCCCACTCAGGATGCCTGCGTCCTAACACAATGACTCTGCTGTAACTTGAAGTAGGTCCCAGTACTGTACGCCGTGACAGATGTCTTCTCCCAAGTCTTCTCCATCCATGGTGTTGAGATCAGGTGCAGTGGGTAGTCCATTTATGTGAGGTGAGTGAGTAGAAGTAGAGCGTATGCTCCTAGTATCTCCGTAGTCTGGTTTATAACTTGAATAGCTGGGTCTAGCCTCGGATTGTCACGGTCCTGGTAAGGCTGTACTGTATCCAACACATAGACACTCGTGGGATGATGTCTCGATCGAGGGTATGACGAACTTGGAAGTGACGAAGGTTATTGGCAATAACACGACGACCGTGGGAGCGAACCCGCAGCACTTTCAAGGTCTGGAGGAGCAACATGTCTGTCGGCTGGGATCCCGCTGCCGCCTGCAGGTTTTGGCTTGGGCTTGGGTTTTGGTCTCCTTGAAGAACCAAACCGTGGTGATATGCCTGCAGCAGGCTCTGATGAGGGCCTATATGACAAAGGAACACTCGCACCCGCACAACGGGCTGGAATCCGTCAACTCTGTAAATCACTCGGGCCAGCCCCATCTCTACTAAGCACCTACGAATCTACTACCGCGCTTCGTACATCAAGGAGGTTCGTAATGTGATCGGATTCCTTAAGTTCTGTATTACAATCAATTACAGTCAGAACATTTTACAGTCGACGGTTTCCGAGTCTGATTGCGAATATCAGCGCATCAATGAGCCTCGTGTCTTTCTCAGCGACTCCGCAATTCTCAAGAATGTCTCTGCGAGTCGCACCTTGAGAATGTTAGCTTTGTTTGTTCGTGCAAGGTATTTGAGCACTTACCGTATCGAGAGCTGTCGTGAAAGATGATGGTATCCTTGCTGTGGCAGGAAACATGGGGTCGTGGGGAGCTTCGTTCTGTATTTTAAGAGCAAGCTGCGCCATCTTACGGAGGGTTGAGGCCGACGAATTTTGGTAAGAGACAGATGGATTAGGAATAAACGGCCTAACCAAGGCGTGAGCGATCCATTCAAAGATAGAAACTCTAGAAAGCAACTCACCGGGTAGAATCAAAGATCGTCGAATCCCAATCCTCGCCGAAGGAAACAGCATGAAAAGAAATCGGTTTTCTAACCAGCCTGTCAGCGACCCGTCGGTAGGCATGGAGCTACCTACCGATGCTGGATTGCGGAGCGACAAAGATCTTGGATCGCCGTATCTGGTACCGAGCATTCTCCATCTGAGAGGAATATCATGATAGGTGTTCTATGGATTGTGGGTTGCAGGGAAAGACAGAGGTTACGATAGCGACCAGACGGAAAACGCTGATAAATAGGATAGCGAACCTTTCTGTGCTCCAGTTGTCTACCATGACAGCTTGACCGGCTTGGAGGGCCGTAGCGAAGCCCGTGCCACCTTTGGCCCGCGTATTCAGGACAATATCTAAGAGTTCGTCCGGGGAGCTCGTGAAATCGTTGACTACCGCGTTTTTCGTTGTGGAATTGAACATAATAACGCTGTATGCGTCACGCCTTGCCCCGTTCGTCTCTTGACCTGAGGTAATGGCGACGTGACGAGCGGACCAGAAGCTGTATAGAGCAGAATAAACTGCCCCGAGCCTGTTACTGGCTATCTGCATAATTCGGTCCGTTGCGGGTGCGTCAGCAAGGGGCAGACGGTCATCACTCGACATTGAGTAAGATCTAAAAGTAAATATTTGAGATACAAGTCCGGCCGTATGAAGTCGGCGGCACTGAACCTGTCGATGACGAATATTCTACGCAGGACGTGGGGCATTCAATTAGCACACTCTCCTAGATGAATTCGGTACGCTTACACGTGAAATGCTTGCTGCACTACGCCGGGATTCTCGCACGAAAACTTATGCCCGTCATGGGATACGTAACCGACGCCGTCCACGGGATCATTAGCACTTTGAGGGGGATGAAACATGGGTAGCGTGCAATACGAAGGCTGTCCAGGTGAGGTCTCTGTCGCCAAGTGCTCGGGACCTATTTGAATGGGACGTTAGTCAACTTGTAGCAATCAAATAGTCTCCAGGCATACCTGAGCATAAGGCGTCGCTACGGTATACAATCAGTGACTTCTTCGAATGAGGACATGTCAAACACACACCATTTACCAAAGATAGCCTGCTCGTCACGGGAGTATGGGTCTGGTTGTAAGTCTCAGCGCAAATCTTAGCGAATTCAGAGGAAAAGTGACCTTTGAATCCTGCCAACAAATACGACGTATTAGCTTAGAATGATTCTCGATAAATATGGCGCGTGACGAACCCATCCTTTGCCAGTAAAGGCTGTGGGTGACAGCATCCTTCGGTTTTTCCGGCTCAGGAACTATCCTGTCGTTGATATGTTGGACTTCAGCGGCGTCGCAAAGCCCATTCACGTCAGCGTCAGCGCGACAGTAGTCGATATGGATATGTCTCCCCATTGACGAACAAACGAGATTGCACATCATGGGTGCTCCCTCGTCGTTGGAGGAGAATTTGTGACCTCCCAATTCAAGACTCGCGTCATCTGGGCCATCGACGGCCCAGCGGGTCTCTGTCATGGAACCGTGGCTCGTTTCGTGTTCCTGTTGAGTATGACCTTGGAAAGTGAAAATTGAAAATTAATTATCACGATTGGCGGCCTAGCTCCTCACCAAGTGGCAAGGTGCAGAAATAACCACAATTCTTGCAGCTATGTGATTTCAGTTTGCCGCACCAGTACGGTATGCCGCGAAAGCGTACCGTGTTTCACAGAAATGGAATGGTTTCCCCTCTTTGCTATGGACGTGTTCACCTTCGTGCGACAATAACCCGGGTGGGATAGTCTGAACACACTGCATCCGTGTTGCGACTGCGATGTTGGAAGTTAGTATGTCCCATACATCCCGCCATATCAAAACGAACCTTGAGTATACTGCGTTACAGTGTATTTCAAGTCAGAAACGCGACGCAAAATTTTATATCGTACTCACCCTGGTGTATTGGAATGTCTCATGTCTACCGGTAAACGTAGCCTCTATGGACTGCGGCGAAGTGTCAATTTGGCAAATTCCCGGTACCGCACATCGCTCCAAACACGAATGCGCCTCTCTAGTTAAAAAGATAGTTCATTACCGGTCCAGAGAAGGGACCCACTGGCAATATAGTATACTGACCCACACAAGTGGTGCGCGCCAGGCGTGAGCCCGTGGAGGTGCGGCTGATCGCAAAGTCGTTTGCAGAGCTCGCATGTAACTGGGCAAAGTCTAATATCGCAGCAATGCGATTCATGCTCTTGCTCGCTGCGGAAAGACCAATCGGTCGGGAGCTGAGAAGAGTCACAGACGAAACATACCTAGGAATACTACAACTTTCCTGACAGGAGAATGTCTTCCCGCCAAGTAATTGTATATTTCTGAGGGCACACGGCTGACAAAACGACGTAGCCATGAGCGGCCACATCCTCTCGCTGTAGCAGATAGAATGGTACCTCGCTGCACATATGCGCGAGTGCGGAGCACATATGGTCGCCTTCATGTCCTATAACCTGCCATTGTGTAAGCTTAGGCTGAAACAGAGTCGCATGTGTTCACATTTGTACAATCTTCTAGGCATCCTCGCCTTCCCAACAACTTGCAAGGATCGCCACATAGATGAGCGCTGACGACACAACTGTATGCTGATGAGGAGTCGAAGTGTCCAGAAACCCGCTCCACTTACACGTGCTTCCCAGGGTGTCCGGCACTGGAGCATCTTGAGCTGATTGTAAAGGAAAGATGAGCAGAGCACGCACGCTAGGCCGCAGGACTTTGTAGAATCCTTGCAAAATTCGCAGGTATGCGCACACTTGTGAGAGGTTTGACAACCGTGGTCACCGTCGTGTAACCGACTACGAATGCAGAGGAGGTGACATGATGCGCATTGAGCTCTGCAGAGTTGGACATTAGCCTTCATCTCAATGACTAAGCTGTCGAATCTCCGGCGTAGATCCTCGATTGCAGCATGACCACCTTGGAATCTCCCCAAATTTGAGTCCAACCAAAGTCGGACATGGTTGACACGCAAGTCAATCAACCCGCTTAAATATGACGCGAGTTCTCCCACCCATTCGGGGTCAGATATAAATTGTCGTGGCGTTCCAGGGCTCGGGGCTTCCCGAAGAGCAGCAAGACACGTTTCGATCTTTTCTGGTGGCGGCAGCTCGCGATCAGAAATGGCGAAGTGTGCGCCGGTGTCATCGCACTCCACTTTAAGATCGGAGTCGAAATTCTGCCAGAGTGCTCAGACATTCCGTTCGTAACTGAGATGGCTAGCACGAACCTTCAGGGGCTCCAACTCCGGCTCAATCTCAGAATATCCCGTGGCCAACGCGATCGAAAGGAAGGCGGAGAGTGACTTGGCACGATGCTCGGCCATGGTATCTGTCGAGATGTGAGAAAACGTGCAGATATAGGTAAAACGACGGACGGGAAAGCGCTCCCCAATCATTGGCCTGCCGGTGGATGTCATAAGTCTCGGACTTAACCCAAAAAACGAGGAGCGTACTTTCAACTTGGCCATAAGAGTTTTCATAGTAAAAAGGAATTCTCCTGCCGCCGGGTGCGAAATCTTCTGTAAGTCGAGCCGCCTTTTGAGTGTCGCGAATAGCTTGTAGAATTCTCTCGATTTGATCACAGGGAATGGTATGATGTCCAATTTACCGCCGTGGAGACGAGAGATGAAATTGGCGTCTTGTTCTTGCTGCACGATCTGCTGGAACTTGAGAGAAAACCTACGAACAGCGACTTAATCTAGCTATCATGCATTGAGTACACAAAATTATTACTCGCGAGTAATTTCGACTGTATCAGGCTCCAGAACATCCTGCCAACGGCGTCAAAAGGCGAGACTGCAGTTGTCTTTAAATACCTACCTTGATAATTATGACAAGTGTTGACTGGAAGAGGGTTGGGTTCGCCGCCGGATCCAAGACAGACGCGCTGGATTGGAATGACTGAAACAGTCCGCTGATGTCTCGGCCGAATGCAAAATTGTTGCGGAAGAGGACCTGGGGACAGTCAGAAAAGAGAGCCCTCGTTACGATATGATTTGCTGACGAGATTCGATATCGCCGTATTGAACAAGACAAGGAGTGTGTCCTCTTGAGGAGATCGTTCGATACTGTCAACTCCTGCAAGCAGATCAGTCGCGACGTGAATTAGACTCGAAGAAATCGAGACAACCTTCGAAGTCAAGCGCTACGATGAGTGCCTCATCAGTGGGTGTCACAGACATCCATACACCCTCTGTTGATAAATGTTAACACGCCTAAGTCATAATATGCGCTACTTTACCCGTTGTGCGCATGGCACTCCCGGCAAATGACGTATCCACAAGGTGATTCAATGAATAACTCTTCCCAACGGATTGTTGGCCCATCGACGATACGACTTTTACAGGCTGCGTAACATCGATGCCGTGAGCGCGTGGAACAAACGACCACCGGAGGTTGTACCTTCAATGCCAAATATGATTGGAAGATCGACTCATACCAACCAAACGATAGTTTGTCCACTATTTGGTTGACCTCCGCACCGAGTAGGGACCTTTCCAGTTCCGCAGATAGAACACCATCCGCTAGGGGAACAAATCGGTTTTCGCGACAAACAGCAATATGGATGGGAATGAGGCAAAGGAGATCGACCAGCCACTCTCCAACGCGATAGCGGGACACTTTCCAGCCCGTCCGCGATAGGACCTTGTCCCAGAATGGCCGGAATTGCGCCGCAGAGACATTGATCCTACTCAACTCATCTCCCGTGGGCTTTCTCATCGCTTTTGCGAACTTTTGAATGAGATTGGAGAAGTATGACGCAAAAGGTCGTGTGTGATTGTCAGCGATGAAAGTAAGCGTCTTCTGCTGCCGTTCGCTGAGTGATGTAATAGTGCGGCGCTTCATGGCTGGGAGAACGGGGAAGCGTGTCCAAACCTCGGCGTGACAGTCAAGTAAGCAGTTGTGCTGGGTGAGACGCGTGTGTGGGCCATGTTTGCACCCCTTCTCTTTGAACATGAACTCTGTGACCTTCTTCGTGATATCGATGGCGACTGACTTCACGGTTTGCGCATTGATGTCAAGACCAAGGAAAAAGACTTGTCCTCGGCTAACCATCGATGTCAGGACTGCGCCTTCAAGGGGAAAGTCGGGAACATCCAAGGCAATCCCCTCATTCGAGCCAAACGTCTCCAAATGAAACGCGGTGAGCGATGGTCCCGAATCGTGGACATGAAGGACGAGGATGCAAGACCCATCTGGTGATGAGTATATGGCATTGGGAGGCGTTTGGAGTTGTATAGACGCCGGTCTACCAGTCATTGTTGAGCGATGCACCACCGAACTCATGGAACGGCGAAAAACAAACCTAAATTGCAATGTAACGAAGGAAAAGATCCGGACCCGAGCGCTGGAGTCTACCAGCGCGACCTCCTCCCTTCCGCAGATGAACGCCAGGTGTAGAATCGAATTCTCTGCTCGGCTATACCAGGGAACGAGATCAATGACACTCCCCTGACTCTGAAGAGTCTTGTAAGTCTCATCGAAGACGAACATATGGAGCTGTAACTGGACAGGCCACAATGTCAGAATCGCCCCAGATCAGCTAGGACGCCGAAAGTACCTTTGTCGACGCACACACAGCCAACATTCGTTTTGCCTCGTCAAAAGAAAACAGAACACTCTGTCCTAACCTTCCACGATTGAGGCTTTTAATGTATTTTCCCCGTCTAAGAGCTGAATCTAACACCCGTAGAGGCTCGAGAAAGACGAAAAATCTTTCCCGGTTAGCCAGAATGAGGAGGAGCTTCTCGTTCTCGAGTAGCCGACAGAAGCTAAAAAAGAAGAATAAGACAGAGCAATGGTGAACTAACAGAGTAAGGGTCTCACATAAGTTCCGCCAAAGGTGAGACCTGGAACGACGACGAGAGGCGCTCGTTGATGGTAGGAGTCGGGATGTGTTTAGGATCCATCTGCATGTTGTGCCTATCCTCGCTCGTCAACTCCATTAGGTGGACCCATAACTTGATTTCGGGCATCTGATGCACTTCGGGCTCCTCCCGGCGACCCGTAAGTTTAAAAACTAGTTCCACAGTACGTAAGTTTGTGATTGCGATAAACTCGCAAAAAATGACGGACGAACCTGGGGCGTAGTGCCTCTCCTTCTCCACCTCAATGCGATCAATGTGAATAGTGCTACGAACGATCAGCTTTAGTCCCTAAAAGAAAAATTACTCACGGATTTTGCCGACCGACGGATTGTTTGTTAATTTCGCGAATGAACGCCACAAGGGCGTTATTTAATACCTCCCTTTCCTCGTTCGCTATTTGGAGGTATACGGATCTTCTGCAGGTGTTCTGTTGCATTTCTAGAACAGTAGACGTTATCTGTTCTACCACTGTGTCGATCGACGACAGGAGCTCCGTTTGCGCAAGAGCCTTAGCGTTCTGGGCCGCGGATCGCAAATCTTCGTCATTGGTGCCCTCGAGCCTTGCCTCGAGCTGTTGGAAAAATTGCGAGTCGGGGACCAGGGCCGCAATTTGTTTCATTTCAGTTTTGAATGTATCCTCCCCTTTTAGATCAGTCCAGAACGACGAAATCCAGCGAGCGACCAAGTTAGACCTTTTCGGAAGAAGTTTAAATGCTTGCTGAAAACTATGATCGATGACGAGGGCCTTGAGCAGAGCAGAACGTGTTTCCGATCGCAGGCGCTTGTTTTGGTCGAGAAGGCGCCACAGCGAGACGACGCCAAGTTTCAGAGCCCTGAAGTCCCGGCTCTTCCTCGGTACGTCGTCGAACTTGGCATCCTTGACATACTTTTTGAAGGTGCCCTCGAACTCGGGATACAGCGCGCGAATATCAGAAAGCTTCACCGGATCTAGCAAGGAGTGTCAGAGAAATGAGTCGCACGTGGAAACCGCACGCTGAATGCCCTTACTTTCAACCCTAAGGCCTGCACTGTGGACTCGCTCACGGGAAAAGAGTCCATCGCGATCCAACGATCTGTATCAGTTGAACATCATCTGCACTTAACAGGCATGATTGAATTAGGCGTACGGAAAGCTGCCGATCACGTGGTCTATGACCTCTTCACGAAGCGCATATCGTAAGTTGTTCTCAGTGTCAGCAATGTCACGATCAATGGCACTTTTCTTCTCCCTCCGTTCTTGCATAAAGATATCTTGAATATACTGCTTTATGCCGTTCCACTCTTCGCACTGCCTGGGAAATAGATCCCTTAGAGCTATGTCGATCAAATTCTGCACTGCATTCTCATCAAGGTCTTCTGACAGAACGAGTGTGTTTTCCTTCCTGTGAAGAGTGTGAGTGCGTGGCGGTTAGAGGGATACGATACAATACCTACACCAGCTGTGACAAAGCCATCGGACTATACGAGCGTTTGTCCCACGTTTCAGTTTTAACTTGAGGGGGGACATAAACGGCTGTTAAAAGTCCTTGCACAGTTTCCCCAGGCAGAAGTCGAGGAGCGAAGAGGGAGGGATCAACAGGACAATCAGGAGGGGCCTCGTAAGGGAAAATGATGCTCGAATTCATCTATAAAGTGTCAGGTCACAAAAAAAAGGTTTTGAATACCAGCGACACCTGAAATCCGGGACGCGAAACTGCGCTCTCCTCTTGTTCGTTTGTTTTCGCGACCTCAAAAGCGAACAGCCTTTCCGAATCGCCGGCATCTATATCGACAGAGTTGGTGTCGCCGTCTTCGTCATTCCAGACTATTGATGCGGAGTGATCAGCGGACAACAGTGCAACCACTTGGTCGCACATTTTCGTGAGGTATCTATCCAACGGACTACTATTAAATGTGAAATAAGTGAGATGTAAGAAGGTTTTCACCGCATGAATGTGACCCTGTTGCGGCACACAGGCGGTGGTGCTGAGTCATTCCAGGACGAATCTTCGGGCCAGTAGATGATGTAGTGACGCTCGTCGGTTGGGTTGGCATCGGTAGCCATCACAATGTATAGACCGGATGAGAGTTTCCGTTGGGGACCCCCAACGTGGCTCGGTGCGAGCAATAATCTAGCCCTGCAAGATAGTTTGAGCACACAAGAAAAGCGGAAACAAAAGCCACACACAGCTCCTCATCGACTGCGCCAAGAGATTGCAACAGGCGTACGATTTCGTCTTTGCATCCGTATATGCCTATGGGCTTGATTGAAAGTTGATCTAGTGTCTTGAAGTCGACTTTGGTGATCGATGCGTAAGCTCCTGGAGACAGCGCATTGATAAAGCGCTGGAGAGGCTCTTGCGCGATGACTATTTTATCAACTGGGGTTCCAGATTAACGTCTCGAAACCGGTAAAACGGTGATCCCTCCAACAACTCGAAGGTCGTCCCTTACCATAGCCGTTGGACCCAGATTCACTGATCAGGTCCAGGACACGGTACATGCCTTTGACTTCATCGGCCAGGTCCATAGAAGTCGCGTTCGTTACTCGGATCTGAGATGTGCCCTGCATCCTCGAATCTTGCTCGACACGGTGTGGCACAGCATGCGGGTTTGTAATGTCTCAGAAAATATTAGATACCTGTATACATCATTTCGATGACGCATTTAACCTACTGATATCGCTGATACCAGGCGTTTGCCACACGGGCGTGAGCTGGGAATCGACTATGGGGCGGCCGAAATGGACAACGGTCGGCGTGATAATGGTCGAACCAAAAGCGACACATACCAGTGATACCCAAGGTATCCGTATCTGTAGGCGGGGGGTACTCTGGGAAGAGATCAGGCGCTGGAACGAATGGTGTGTTCAAATCCATGGGGGGTTACCAAGCGAAGGAAGACGCTGGCAGACCCAGGCATTTTAAAGGATTCTGGAACGCCTTATGATCGTTGCATACAGCTTTTCCCACCCGGGTTTTGTGATACCACCCAAGGTAGAGCAGCGAAGAGAGAGGCATCACCGGCATCCTGGTAGCCTCAATAGCGCGTCCCAATACTCAAAATGAGCCAAATACTGACTGTATCAACTTGAACATGTAGGAGAAATGTCATAGACTTGAACTCGGCTGCGTGTTTGTGGGCGCAACATACTGTCGCCGTTTGTAATGGGCGTATTGGAAATTGGAAATGTGTGACGATGAGGTGGCGTCATCACCCCGCTTGGCGCGCGTGCCAGAGTCGAGCCGCGGCTGGATTCTCCCTTCTCCCTTCACTGTCTCACTGTCTTAGGGACATATGTACAACGACTTTTTCGACTTACTGCAAGCTATCAATCTTGGGCTCAGGCTGCGTAATCAGTATCTACTTCTCCATCAATCCCCGTCAGTTCGGCATATACTCATTGCCATAGTTCTTGGCCTAGTTCTAGAGCCGTCCCTGTACCTCTTATCAGAGCATTCTGCGCCAATCCCATCAGTGACTCAAATATCGTTACACCAAGTATCTATCATAGTGAGTTTGCAGCATACAGTCACGGTTAACAAAAATTATCCACGCTGGCGTTCCCATAAAGTTGAGAGTCATCTCCAAAAACTAGGGGAAGCATCAGGCAGAGCTATTGTCCCCAGTAGCATGAACAAGATCATTCCAAACTTGAATCCCCGATACATGCAAGGGAATCCCTCAACCTCAAGGCCGCAGGCCTCAAGGGGCAATCTTTATGAAATATCTTTACGTCTAAAAGGAGGTTTTCACGAACATTGACTATTGAACGAGGGCTACTTTATCTGATGAACGTGAGTGTGCTGCCTCCGTGGCGGCTACAGACGCATAGCACGCGGAGCTGCCAGTGGTCGAAAAGATCCAGCAGTTGAACCTTCTGCGCGAGAGCAATGCAACGCTCCGAGCAGACTCGCGAAGCGGTCACGTGAACTCGATATCAAGCTGAAGAGTGTGCTCCAAGCAAGGCTCCAAGAGCTCGATCCTCTCCGTGACCGGGCCCGTACTGTGCAAGCCGAGCTGGACGCGCGCAACGAGCATGTCACACGAGTAGAAGCGGAGAACCGCAGGTGGCAGAAGCGCAACAGCCAACTACTCTCCAAGTACGATCGCGTGGATCCCACTGAATTCCAGTCGCTCAAGGACGAGCTCGAGAAGCTGAAAACTGAAAAGTCTGGTCTAGAATCTCACCAGACGACGCAAACCGAGGAATTGGCTCAGCTGCAAGAAAAAATCGCCGCGTTGGAGAAAACGAATCAATTAATCAGTCAAATATCGGTATGATCGACAGCGCGATGCCGATGTGCCTGTGGTCGTCCCTCGCTTTTGGTCCATCACTGTTTTCATGGTCTAGTCACTTGGGACATTCATTGGACACGTGACCCCATTTCGCCAAAACCTCACAGGTGAATCTTTGCTATCTACATAGCATTCATAGTCGGTAGTTGACTCGGAGATCACATACGTGAAAGGAAACTGTCCTCTGTACATGTGGGCCTAGACAATCAGTGCGCATCGAATTTGACAAGCCCCTTTTCGTAAAATCATTGTTTCCTAGCGATCCTCGGAAGCTGCACAGCGATGCACAGCCCAACTAACACAACAACTGGAAGCACTACAAACGTAAAGTTCCCCCCCAAGACGTTGTTGTCCAGTGAGAATGCAAACAACGACGCGGCAGCAGCTGGTCCGATCGTGCGCTGAATTGAGACCATCGTCTGTGCGAGTCCATTCGTAGCGCCAAGAGACCGCCTGTTGGGGGCGGCGGAAGATATGTACATAAATATTGTGACTGGTCGATCCGCACCCCTTCAGTGACCGTCGGAAAAGTAACGTGCGGGGTAACTCACTGAATCTTATGTCAGAGAGGCTTATCGCCGAGAGTTGCAGTGTCATGAGCAGCCCAGTAACCATGTTAGCGCCGCGAAAGGAACCATGTAGCGCCAGGTTCTCGAAAGGGAACATGATGTAGACCGGGATAAAACAGAGGGTGCTGGCGATAAAGATGCGCCGCGGGCCGAGGCGCCCGACGATATGCGGGAAGGCAACAAGTTGAAAGATGCCGTTCGTGAATCCATATCCTGTCATCCATAAACCAATGGATGCAGGACTCATACCGAGCCCTCCAAGCTCAACCGATGTTGACCAGATGAGTGGGATAAGAGTCATGGCGATTATTTCGAGCAGCGAAATCATGCAGTAATTCGCAATCGATACCACGACTGGTCTCGTTAGCAGGGCGCGCAATGGTAGCGGGCTCTCGTGGTCCTTCACAGGTCCATCCAATATTTCTCCCTCTCCCACTCGGGGAAGGTCGGAGTTGACCTCAATGGCGGGCTTCATGACAGGGCCGGTATTCACAGTCTAGGCGAACGCGTCAGCAGAGCGCTTCCCGAAAGAACAGAGGGCCAACCTCCTTCAAGAAAATCGCAGCCAGAGTAAATGATAGGAGAGCGTATGCGGCGGTGGTGAGACATGGCAGGAAATATGGGTATTCACCCCAGAAAGGATGCGAGAAGACATTTGGCCAATGATCTTGTGGCCGCGATAGCACACCACCGATGAAGGGCCTAGGTGTCCGGATATCAGCGAAATAACAGAGGAAAGTAATATGCCAAACCCCATGGTGCTACCAACAGCCCAAGTTACTGCCATCAATGAAACGCCTCGTGCCATATTCGTTTCGTCAGTGAGCTCCGCCATCATGCTCTTCATGACACCGATGTTCCCATTAAGCATACCATGCAAACAACGACTATGCTAACCCTGTTAGGGTGACGATTGATTCCCCAGGATCCGAGACAAACCTGAAGACAAGTGCTGGGAACGAACGGGAAAGGCCAAACAGGATGCTGGAGATGACGATACCGAGAACACCGCATAATAGTACGGGCTTGCGGCCCACGTGGTCGGAAAGACGGCTCCATTGGAGAACAGTAACTGCCTCAGCAGCAAAATACAAGGACACCTATAGATCCTGTCAGCGTGCTACAGACGAGAGGAGAGGAGAGGAGACATACTACGAACCCCGCGTAGTATCCGACCTTTCTTTCATCACCACCGACGACTGGGAGCTCACTGACAAGCTGAGGAAGTTCGTAACGACTTATGTACTAAAGGGAAGATAAGGGCATACCTGGTTTATGTAGGGGTTAATAGAGAGTGAAGTGATGGGCTCACAGAGCTGTAACATGAGTAAGACGAGGATTTGGGTAATAGGAAGAGGTGTTTTCGTCCGTGGTCTGTTTCCATCGCGCAGAAGAGGTGTTTCTTCCTGAGGCTCGGGAGAACCTTGGGACCTTGGGCTTTTGGGGGACATTGGAGTGCGGGGCGTCAGTACGACGAAAATTTAGAGGCGACATTGATTAAATACAAAGCTGGCGCGATGTGGACGCGGGGGGAATGGGAAAAAAACTCGAATGTTATCGCTGGGATGACAGGACTGTCCCCACGCGTGCCATGTTTGGCAAAGATCAGAAGTACTGTACCACTTCCTCAGACTAGTACTTCCCCTGTCGATGCGCTGTGTAAGAGACTATGATTACGCCTCACGCCACGCCTACCGGCACCTTCCTTTTCTATCGCGACTTCGCGTCTCGTTACACTCTGTAACAGATACCGAAGCAGAGGTTGGGGTGTGATTGATAAGGTAGGCCCATATATTAATGGCTTCGCGTTCCAGTTGATCATTGGCTGACTGTACTGCTTGATATCTCAGATCATGTGTTTGGGGAAGCAAGTCCTCCACTCAGGCTAGTGAGGATATCAATTCAGAGAGGTGACAAATGACGGTAATGAGTTCACTGTACCGTACTGTGTAGTGACTATAGAGTCCACGGTCTGCTTGACGGTCTGGGACAGTGGGACTAAAGGACTTCAAGTTCACGCATTTGGGCGTGTGTACCTTACTGTAATTAACAATTCCCCGATATAGATACGAACATCTCAACAAGGATATGAAGCTCCCGTATTCGTCGATCAGCTCGATCAGGTCCGGTCTGGGACTTGGCACATGCCTTTACCATGATAAGAGTCATCGGCCAAGCCCATGGGTGTGAAATGCCATCAGTAGGTCAGACAGAACTTGAACGAATGGTGTTTTCAAGATGGGTCATGAGAAAAGGAAGGCGCTGGCAGACCCACGCATTTTGTTGGATTCGATCGATCGATCGAAAGGTTCGCGCAGCAAGGCAAGGTCTCGATGGATAACGGCATGCCACTCCCTCTGAGGGACCGAGGGAAGAAGGGTATGGAGATGCAAGCCCGTTGGTAGTAGTACCAGTACCATATGTCACTGCAACTGTCTTGACTTCAACATCAGGGGATGGGCGATGGGGCATTTATCCTCAAACGGACTCCAACTTCCAGCGGCCAAGTCGCACATACGCTCGATAAGGCCGATGGTTAATCTTCTGCTATGCGACATTAATGATCAGTATTTACAAGTAGTAGGCGAAACCAGCTCCGAGAATCATAGCGCTTTCCAAGAAAAAGTAATCAGTCCAGGCCGATTTGAACTTGAAGATGCTGCGACTTTTGTGGGAGTGGACTCATGCTCAAGATCTGAAGACCTGAAGTACGACGACCACCCAAAAGTCGACGAGTTGAACCATTTTCCAATGACCTGTCTCACCGGCCCCTGGAACGGCGGGTAAGTAAATGTTGGGTGTGGGTCGTGGCCAAACAACAACGGAGATCTATAATATGAGTGGTTATCTTTTCGGGAAGTAGAAGGAACACTAGCACAGGGTGTAAACGAGTTGTCGTAGTGCCACGGCCGGCGCGGCCTCACATTGGGCTTGTACTCCTATGGATTCGAAAAAAAAAAAAAAGAGAAAACGGAGATCTGACAAAGGGCGATCGTGAAAGAATAATATAAGCATGATCGTCCTCTGTACGTATACTATATTGATAAATTTATCTACGATTCAGAATCAGTGCGCATCAGATCCGACCTGCCCTCGTTCATAAATCTATCATGTTCCCACAGGCTCCTTGGAAGCTGCACAGCGACGGCCAGCCCGACCCACACCAGGCTAGAGCAGCACGACATACACAAAGTTTCCGCCCAAAATGTTGTTGTCCAGCGAGAATGCAAAAAGGGACGCGGCAGCAGCTGGACCGACCGTTCGCTGAATCGAGACCATCGTCTGCGCGAGTCCATTCGTAGCGCCGAGTGACCGCTTGTTGGGGGCAGCAGAGGATATGTACATAAATATCGCGCCTGATCGATCCGCACCACTTCAGTGACCGCGAACAATGTATGGTCCCGAACGACTTACTGAATCCCATGTCAGAGAAAGATATTGCCAAGATCTGCAGCGTGATGAGCAGTCCTGTTGCCGGGATTCAGGCCGCCACTGGAATGACGTAACACCAGGTTCTCGAAGGGAAGCATAATGTACACTGGGAAAAAAAAGATGATGCTGGCGATAAAGACGCGCTTGCGGGCCGAAGCGGCCGACGAGGGGCGGGAAGGCGACGAATTGAATGACACAGTTGATAGGACCCATATACTGCCATCCACAAACCAATAGACGCAGGACTCATGCTGAGCCCGCCAAGCTCAACTGACGTCGACCAGACGAGCGGAATGAGAGCTCCAGCCGCCATATCGAGCAGTGCAATCATGCAGTAATTCGCAACCGTTACCACGACTGGTCTCGTTAGCAGAGCGCGCAATGGTACCTGGCTTCTCTGTATCTTTCACAGGTCCATCCAATATTTCCCCCTCTAGGGGTAGGGTCCGAGTTGACCTCGGTGTTAGGCTTCATGATGGAGTTCGCTGTCGACAGTCTAGGTAAAGATATAAGCACAGCACTCATTTGCGAGCGGAGAGCCAACCTCCTTCAAGAAAATTCGCAGTCAGAATAAATGATAGGAGAACATACGCAGCGGTGGCGAGACATGGCAGGAAATACGGGTATTCACCCCAGAAAGGATGCGAGAAGATAGTTGGCCAACGGTCTTGTGGTCCTGATAACACACCACCAATGAAAGGCCTGTAGGCCCAGATATTAGCTAACGATCAAAGGGGAGAGGTAATATAACAAACCCTATGGTGCTACCGACAGCCCAAGTTATTGTTATCAATGAAAAGCCTTGTGCCATGTTCGTCTCATCAGTGAGCTCCGTCATCATACTCTTCAAGATACCAGTGTTCCCATTGAGAATACCATTCAAACAACGGCTAGGCTCATTCAGTCAGAATGAACTACTCCACGGAGCCGAACACACCTGAAGACAAGCGCCGAGAAAGAGCGGGAAAGGCCAAAAAGGATGCTTGAGACAATGGTACCTAGAAGGCCGAAGAGGAGTACGGGCTTGCGGCCTACTTTGTCAGAAAGGCGGCTCCATTGGAGTATAGTAACTGCCTCAGCAGCAAAATACAAGGACACCTATGAATACGGTCAGCGCGCTACGGACGGGAGGAGAAAAGACGAGACATACTATTAGCCCTGCGTAGTATCCGACCTTTTTTTCGTCTCCATCGACAACTGGGAGCTCACTGACAAGCTGAGGTGGTGTCGCAGATGACCTGTGTAATGGAAATCGACGAACGTACCTGGTTTATGTAGGGTTTAATCGAATGAGACGTAATGGGTTCACAAAGCTGTAACAAGAGCAAGATGGCTATCTGGGTAATCGGAAGAGGTGTTTTCGTTCGTGGTGTAACTCCGTCACGCAGAAGGGGCGTTTCTTCCTCGGGGTCGGGAGTACCTTGGAACGTCTTGGGGGACATCGGAGTGTACTGGTTCTAATAACACTCTACGGTAGCATGACGAAAATTTATAGAGGATAGTGTTGAAATGGAAGCCAACGCGGCGATGAACCCGGAGGCCTATTCGCCCATCTCCCTCTCCCTGTTTTGGCAAGTTTGGTCTTAGCACAATAATACGCCACAGGACTCGTCATTAACATCAAAACTCGATTGATTCCATGACGGCCCCAAGGTAGAAATATTAGTACCTGCGATTTGACCACTTACAGAGAAGTGGGTTGTCTCCTTCAAGTATTTTCCTCGGTCCCGCACAAGTTCCGTAACAATTTCCAAGAAAATTGCAGTACAGGTAGACGCACCGGATCAAGCACCTGATCTTACTTCGTCGCAGACCTCGGCCGCATGTTTTGGATATTCTCCTGCAACGAGGAAGCGCACTCACTAAGTGATGCGTACGTTTACTTCAGGGCTTGAACACCCAAAACAACGACAGTGCCATTGCCAGCGGCCGCCACTGACGCAGACGATTCCGTTTCGCAGGGTATACTAGTGGTGGTCAGCCGGTTATCAAAACATTACTAATAACACCTGGAGAATACTATCACGAGCGACCAAGGAGTAGCAGCATAGAGCGTAGTCTTCGTCAAGGTCTTCGTAGTCACGGTCTTGAACCAGGCAGCACGTGCTCGCTTCCTCTTTCAGCGCTGTCACCTGTCCACCCAAGTCACCAGATCTCGACTGGTTCAAGGATTAGAACACCTTTATTTCGCCCATCCACCACGCCCAATAATTCGCTATGACGGTGATGAGGCTCCATGTTTCTCGCTCCTGGAGGGTCCCACCCGCCCGTCGCGACCTCACCTCGGAAACCCAAACGCGGCAACCTTGGCGGCAACACCTCATCCCCAAGCGAGAAGCACTTCATGCTTCCGCCCCTTCTCTATGTAGTCCTCCAGCCTAGATATATTCTCACCACTGTTTATTATGCACAAGCCACTTCCCTGCACCATACACCAGTCCCCTTCCCTCCTGGTGCCATGCCGAACTCAACACGGAGAGCAAGGCAGTGACCCGCAAAGACAAGTACTCACCAACCAATTATCTCGGCTATCCCAGAATACAGTATTAATCGGATCAAAAATCGCTCAGAGCTCCATTGCAGATCTAGGCGATAGTAGCTCTCTCTGATACTCAGTGGCATCCCGAATCTCCGATGAGTTCGATGCATCCGAGTGAGCTGTCACCAGCTGGAGTTTTGATTGGACGGATCAAGCGCAGCGGAGTCTCGGTCTCCGTGTGTGTCCTTGCGGAAAGCGCGCGCAGTCTATCACGGAACACCCTGGCTTGCCTAGTAGGTCTGATCTTCTGCTATCTAACACTCATAGTCGCCTCGATGACCCGCGCGTGTGACTTGGCCAGGGCCGAACCCGATCATAAAACGATGACTGGATTGCGATCGTGAAGCGACCGGGACGTATACATGCCCTAAGTCCGTGCCCCACGCACCCGAAAAAGGACGGGCGCGTATGCGCGTCCGAAAGAAGACCGCGACCGAACAACAGCGGGGATGAATATGAAAGAATAACAATTTTGTCCTCTATGTAATGTATCGTAAGATTGTCTGAGATCGTACAAGGTCATGCGCGTCAATTGCGCCTTTTCGTAAATTGACTTCTACTTATGTTTCCACGTGTTTTTCGGAAGCTGCACAGCGACACCCAGCCCAACCCACACAACGGCGTGCAGCGCGACATACGCAAAGTTTCCGCCCATGATGTTGTTATCCAATGAGAATGCAAATAGCGACGCAGCAGTAGCTGGTCCGACCGTGCGCTGAATCGAGACTATCGTCTGCGCGACTCCATTCGTAGCGCCAAGAGACCGCTTGTTGGGGGCGGCAGAAGATATGTACATAAATACCGCGCCTTATCGATCCGCATCACTTCAGTGACGGTTCGTAAAACAAGGTGGTGGGTAACTTACTGAATCCCATGTCAGAGAAGGCTATCGCCGAGAGCTGCAGAATGATGAGCAGCCCTGCTACCGCGCTCGTGCCGTGACTGGAATGACGTAGCGCTAGGTTCTCGAAGGGGAACATCATGTAGACTGGGAAAAAACAGAGGATACTGGCGATGAAGATGCGCCGCGGGCCGATGCGCCCGAGCACGCGCGGGAAGGCGACGAATTGGAAGATACCGTTCATGACCCCATATCCTGCCATCCACACACCAATAGACGCAGGACTCATCCCGAGCCCACCAAACTCGACCGACGTCGACCAGATGAGCGGGATGAGAACTCCAGCCGTCATCTCGAACAGCCCAATCATGCCGTAATTCGCGACTGATATCCACGACGGGTCTCGTGAGCAGTGCGCGCAATGGTACCGGCTTCTCTGTGTCTTTCAGAGCAGGTCCATCCAATATTTCTCTCGCTCCCAATCGGGGAAGGTCCGAGCTGACCTCAGTGGTGGGCCTGCACGACGGTGTCGCTATCCACAGTCTAGGCAAGTGTGTCAGCAGAGCGCTTGATGAAAGAGCAGAGACCCAACCTCTTTCAAGAATATCGCAGCCAGAATAAATGATAGGAGAGAATATGCAGCGGTGGCGAGACATGGCAGGAAATACGGGTATTCTCCCCAGAAAGGATGGGAGAAGACATTTGGCCAATGATCTTGTGGCCGCGATAGCACACCACCGATGAAGGGCCTATAGGACCGGATATTAGCCAAAAAAACAAAGGAAAGGAGTGATATACACCAAACCCTATGGTGCCACCGACAGCCCAAGTTACTGGTATTAATGAAAAGCCTCGTGCCATGTTCGTTTCATCGGTGAGCTCCGCCATCATGCTCTTCATGACACCGATGTTCCCATTAAGCATACCGTGCAAACAACGGCTGTGCTACCCAGTTAGAATGAACGATTCCCCAGGATCTGAGGACGCACCTAAATACAAGCGCCGTGAACGAACGGGAAAGGCCAAACAGGATGCTGGCGACGATGGTACCCAGAAGGCCGCATAAGAGTACGGGCTTGCGGCCCACGTAGTCGGAAAGACGGCTCCATTGGAGCACTGTAACTGCCTCAGCAGCAAAATACAAGGACACCTATGGACACCGTCGGCGCGCGCTACAGAATAGTGATGAAGGGACGAGACATACTATGAACCCTGCGTAGTACCCGACCTTTCTTTCGTCACCACCAATAACTGGGAGTTCACTGATAAGCTGAGGCGGACGTTATTCACGACTTATGTCATAGGAATATGAATGGCGTACCTGGTTTATGTAGGGGTTAATTGAGAGAGACGTGATGGGTTCAGCGAGCTGTAGCAAGAGCAAGACGACGATCTGGGTAACCGGAAGAGGTGTTTCCTTTCGTGGAGCATTTCCATCGTGGAGGAGAGGTGTTTCTTCGTCGGGAGTGCCCTGAGACCTCTTGGGGGGCATTGGAGTGTGGGTTCCAACGAGACACCACACCAGGACGATGAAATTTTATAAGCCAGAGTGGTGGTGATATCCGAGGCATATTCGCTAGAAAAAAGACTTGAATTCGGGTATGTTGCCCCTGGCTCGACATGTCCCTACACGTAAGGTTGAGTACCATTTTAGGGAAATATCAAAAGTTCCCAGGACATGTTATCCGAATGTCAGCATACAATGATCTAGAAATCCTCGATTAATCCCATGATGGCCGGAGAACTTGACCCACTTGACGTGTACAAACAGAGAAGTGGATTGGCTCCTTTTGTCCTTAGTCCCGCGACTCGTGGTTGCGAACTCGTTCTTCTTCCATTCTATCTGCACTTTACGCAATTGTACTCTACCCGAAAGCAATTCTCGCCATTGTTTTCCAAGGCCAAATTGCAGCAAAGGCAAACGTACCTGATATCACTCAATCGCAGACCTCGGCTACATGTTCTGGACTTTCTCGTACGAAGCGTGCTCGCAATCAAGCTCGCAATACGCGTAAGTTACGTATGCTTTGGTTGAGCACCTAGAACAACAATAGTCCCTCAACCGCCATCACCGCAGGCGTTTTGCATGGAGACCAAGGGGGGATGGAGTTAGCGGCGAAAGTCAACAACGGTGATTAAAAATTTGGTGAATAAAAATCGAGAATAATTACGGTATCTTTTTTATACGATATAATTTTACAGTTACAGAACAGTAAAAAGCAACTTTTGGTTCCTCGATTTTCATTCAGGACCGTCTCGTCGACCCGTCTACGTAGAGCGAGGTTTCACACACAGCATCAAAGCAGACTCTCTTGGAACAAGTGCCAGTGGGAAACGTGTCCCCAGAACGAACTTTAATCCATAGGCCGCTCCTTGGGCCGCTCAAGAATCCGCCCTGCTGGAGCAACCGTTGTACAATTTGATGGAGTTCCTTGAGAGATTAAAATTTGCTGATTCAAAATCAAGGTGCGCCCGGGGTCATTCACATGTCATATCTCTGGTTCTGAGTCAACTGGTCCCATGATACTCTTCCGGTTGACGCCGAACGTGACTTGGAAGCCTACTTCAAGTTGGAGGGCTTCTGCACCACTGAGTGAATGAAAGACGGGACTACCCAACCTTTTCCCGCCTTCACTTTTTGCTGAAACTAAGCGGTGATTCTCTGGCCTTCGTGTCTGTGCCTTCTGCTCAGCCGAGGGAAGAGGCGGCCGCCCGATCGATAGAGAACTTAGAGAAGAGCATATCAAGGATCGGAAGATGTCGGTCCTGAATTGAATGAGCCCACATGATCAGGTATTCTAATGTCCGGTTTTGCGGAGGCTATGACAATTACCTATTTCGTAAGATATCGCTCATTGAGAATCACTTCTGTAGCAGCGGAAGCCTCATGGTATGGGGCGAGTTGGCTTGATTGGTACAGCACTTTTTGCTCTATCAGTACCACATTTATCGGAGAGCGTTTACTGACCGAGTCGACCTGACCCTTGGCAAATTTCACTCAAGTTCGTTAGTGAGCACATTGCATGTGTTGCTGCGCTCACTTACAATACCTCTGCTTCCTGGCGCAATGAAATGTCATACCTATTCCAGTCCTCCATTTCTACTGACTCGGATGTAGTTGAATCAGATGACTCCCATTCGGACCCTAAAAAAGACCAGAGAATGCCCGCAAGGAGCGATGGGCGTAACAAAGTTCTCGCTGATCAGTTCGAGAGTCCCGTCTGACTTACTGAGACGAGTCTCTATGAGTATCGGGCTATGTTACCCACGGTAAGTTACGGACGAATGCGCGCCTTCTGCTACTGTACCGCTTGTTTAGTTATGCCAAATTTAAGCCCAATTGAATAGGGTTGACGTTGATCGATTGATCGCTGTAAAGATCCCGGAAGCATCTTACACGTAATGTCACGAAAATTATGGCACTTCAGCGGTTCCTGCCAAAATGTTATCGACTTCTCCCTGATAGCACACAATCCTCGCATTTCTCTAATGGCGTTAGGTGGGCACCGACGCTAATACCCTACGGGGACGCGGTCTGTTCACCGTCCCAAGTTCCACCAGCTGGATCTTGTTGGTAATCCGTGTATGATACGAGTCCCCAAATACGAAAGTACTGGCAGCGTCGGTTCTAAGGGCTTTGATCGTCACGTATTATGTTTTCTTCGCAGTACTTTGTCAAGTATTTACTCGAGGATCACTGGCAGCCGTGATCAACTCGACCGACTCCTGCATCTCCATCGCTGATTGGTAACATTGGTTAGCTCGACTCGTAACACGTCCATGGTTTCGAGTCGGACATAATCCGTTGCTAGTTGCGAGGGCCAGAGCCACCGTTATGGGATCACGGTGGAAGTTATGAACTTTAGGCCTTTAGGAACTGAGGGACTCGGATGCTACAGAGCTAGGCGGGAGTCTGTAATCTGGACCGTGGACCAATTCAGTCAGAGATTGCGGCCCTAAACCGGAGTCCGTTTTCCGTGCCTGACACTCTTGTTGACACTGCCAGTAAATGTGACAACGTCGTGAAGAAAGGTCCTGTGTGTGCCTCTCATAAATGAGCGAATGCACCACAACGGGCTCTATGTAGACGAAGGGTGTAACGACCTGATCATTGAGTGTCTGAGAACACGAAGCTCGACCAAGAGCTCGACATGGAGGGACGTCGAGTCTCAGATGACCACGTGACATTATCCTCGCATTTTGCACGCTTGGTTTCAGGCTCGTGTTTTCCCTCACAGTACCATCCATCGTGCGATACAGTAACAGGAGAAGGCATCAACCGCAGATGTCTACTTCGCAGAGGACGTTGTGCTGGAGAACATCCCGTTTTAAGGCAGACGCCACGTGGGTTCGCCGCCTCCACCCCACCACGATGAATCGCCGCTATCGCACTGTATCATGGAACAGCAACGCCGCGACTCAGCTTTTTTGCTGGCACTCCGACATTTCACACTTCTAGTAAGTCGCGTGTTCATCTGTTAAGTATTTTTACTTTGTGCCCGATTCTTCAATTACTGTCAGTGCCTGCATATAAGGTCATCTTCCAGACTCTAGCTAACTTCGATAGAAATTAACTAGTATGGAAAGGATGCGGCTTGCTATTACTGCCCTCACGGGATTTTGGGACCTGAGAACCAGTGGGAGGAGGCACACCTGTGTGAGCTTGGACCCCCCCCCCGAACTCGATGACAGCGGTTGGGCGTGGGGGACCAGACACAGTTTTGTTTTTCCTGGATAGCTTTCTCATCGTCCACCAAAATACGGGATACTCGTTGTCACTCGTTGCGCCGGGTGTGGGGTATTTTCGACCTGGCAATCACGGAATAGTCATGACACCTCGACTTGACCTCACTTGGATACGAATCGTACGATATAGTACCGTCTTTCCATTCGGGACTGAGAACTGTTATAGGAAATAACTTGAAAAATGTTCGTTGGCCTCACTGTCCCATCACTATAGGTCTCATCTCCATCCGCCTAAGCTACAATTGCTCTTCGGTCAAGCAGTACATACTCACAGTACTAAGTACAACGCACCGATTTCTACGTCGAAAGTGATGGGTTCTGAAACACTTTTAGAAGTAACCCATCCGTCCGCACTTTACTCCAGAACAACCTTACGGGGCGACCCTTGCGTTGGCGCGCAGCAAGAAACGGCTCAAAGGCTTTAAGCTTGGATGCAGCTTCGGTATCATTAAGTGCAGCCAACTGAAAGAACCACATTAGATCGATTTCTTCCAGTGCAGGCAGAAGATCCAGGTTGTCTTGTCGGAGGAACTTCGTGAATTCGCACACTAGCCCCTGCTGCAAACGAACGACCTTTGCATTAGGGAAGAGTTGGAAGAACCTGCGCCAAGAAATAGGATCGCCGAAATCTTTGGGGTCAGAAGGTACACGGAGGCACGTAAGGATGAGTTCGTCCACGGTAGCAACCTTGTCGGAAAGTGCATCAACCATTTGCGTGACCGAGGCCACATTAGCAGTCGCAGTGAATCCGAATGGACACATGGAATGGGAATGCATCAAATAACTCGGTCGATCAAAACCCACTTGGAATGCACGAACGCGCATTTCTATGTCCCGCACAAATCTGGAGAGATGCGGGATGGGCGGTCTCGAAAGGGAGGTTTCAGGACTCGGATAGAATACAATGTAGACATGTCGTAGGGATGGGGCGACCAACCCTGCTACTATCCCCTCCACATGTGCCACGAGACCGCGAAGAACAAGAGATGTTAGTCTTGGGAGTGTAACGGCTCGGATCGGAACCACCGGGCCCTCGCTGGGGTTGGATCCTGTTGCGAGCTCGAGCCGACGCAAGCAAGACATTTGCTGCAGACGGGAAAGGAAATCCAAAGTCTGTGACTGTGACTTCCCCCATCCGTAAAGGGTCCCTAAGAAAAGGTCGACGAGGCCCGTCGTCGATACGAATATCGGGGTCAAGGCTGGGAGGTTTGCACTCTGTACGCCGAGATATTGCAGAGAGGGGGTGGAACCCCACGAGATGTCTGTAGGCAGCCTCAAAGTGGACCCATTAAAGGGACAGAAATCGAGGAGTTCCAGTGCACAAAAAAGACGGCTCATCGCCGACAAAATGTTCTCGATGTACATTTGAGGGCCTCGAAAAGCGATCGCACGCACGCGATCAGGGAATGCTTCAACCGCATGATTGAATCCCTGAGTGGACCAGCTTTCCACAGCATCACTATAATCCACGAAAATCGATAAGGGCGGGAGATGTTCCATTATGTCCAGCCTTGGGGGCCTGCGAGGCGTGAACACCAGCTGGACATGTAGACAAGACTCACAAGAGGACGACGCGAACAAGACATGTCGCCATGTTTGACACACGTGTGCGAGCTTGAACCAACCTCGTCTACCACACCAAATCCTCTCTGCGTAATAATCACGTCTTGACGAGGTTTCATAAAGTTGTTGTCGATATGGATGGAATATATCCAATAAAATCTCCACAGGGATGTGTTCAGCACTTAGTCGAGAATGACCAAAAGTGCGCCTAAAATGCACACACTGAGATATAACACATACATACTCAAGAACGACGGGCGGGTGTTTAGTTAGTGTTAGTATCACTTAATAGGGGTCTGGCTACGTTGGCAGTGGTTTAGTTTCCACGGTAGTCACGTGTGCTGACTAATCTTGGCCCGGCGGCACTGGCAATCTCAACACTCGTCTTTCATCCAAGGCCGGAGGGCCGTCACCTTGAGCTCTGCCGTTACTCGCCTCAGGCCTCAGGCCTCAGCGACGATTGCCAGGTACCAACTAGTCTTTGACTGACTTGAAGTGAGAACCTTGACCCAGTTTCTATGATACTACGTAACCCATGCAGCACGTAAATTCTGTAAATCCATGAGCCTGGGTCTTGCGGCTCGAAATAATTGGAGACTGGGACGCGCTGGCAGGCCCGCCGCGGTAGTAGGAGACCCTCAGGCTTGCCACGGACTGGTATGCGCCCTGCAACTGCCCTGCTAGGCCACTCTCTCCGAGTCGTCTCAATCCCTGACTGGCATCGGACGTCCGCTTATTTAGGTTCCACAGTGCAGGAAGGCCCTTCCTGTCTCAACGAATTCGATTTCACCTGCGACATCTCCTACGGACATTTCTCGTTTCCATTGCCGGTCCCGAATTCGCCCCCGGTCCGGGGGATCCACTGTGGCCTGGAAGTTATTTTGGGTATATATGTTGACTGACTTCTCCATTGTCTGGTGGTCTCACCTTTCTCCGAAATGGTTGACCTCCTTCCTGACTTCCTTCCCGACCTCTCTCTTCGTCAGCCCTCAATAACGGCCGTCTTTCCCCTATTCCTGACCTACTACGCACTGGCGGTTCTTGCCATTCTTCCGAACACGTTCCCCTTCAGGCTTTTGCTACAACCCGTGTTTTTATGGCAGGCTCGGAGGTGTGTCTTGGTCGTAGACCTCTCAGCATGGTTTGCGCAATTGCTCGGACTCCAAAGTGCCGACCGTGCAGGCGACCGAGTCATTATCTTGAACTACCAGTTCGTGGTGCGGGTTTTGTTCTATATTCCTGTGAGTACATTTGCTGAGGTATAGGCGTAGGCAATAGTATTCCTCCTGGTATTGAGGTCGTTCGAATGGACGTTCATCATCAAGGAGCCACTGAGGAAGTACGAGCTCACAATGAATCAAAATACTCCCACCGAAAAACGTTTGTCCATTTCAAGCGTGCTCCTTGACGCATTCGATCTTTGTTGCAATATGCGAGGAATCGGATGGTCGTGGTCACCAAAATCGCTCTCCCAATGGAGCATGGCGCCGCATTCCGAATCTATCTCCTCCGTTTTCGCCTCCTTCCTTTTCTATATCACCACGTTCGACACTGCACAGTATCTCATACAGCTCGTCTGCCACAATGTCAGTGGCAACCCCGGTGGAGGATCCATCTTCGACCCAAACCTCAGCTTTTTTCCCCGTAATGCGTGGGCGGCTTTCGCCAGCATTTGTGGCGGCGTATGGGTATACTCGTTAATCGCAACAGCGTATTGTGTCGTGGCATTGATCGGGCGAGTCGTCTTCCGCCATCCCGCCTCGCACTGGCCGCCGATCTCGCATAACCCGTTGCTGTCGACCTCTATCCACGAGTTCTGGAGCTCCCGCTGGCACCAGTTATTCCGCCACCTCTTCATCACCTTCGGTGCGCGTCCCGGTGGCGCGCTCCTAGGACGGCCCGGCGCGCTCATGGGCGGATTCGCTGTATCTGCAGTTCTCCACCACGTCGCCGCGTGGGGGCTCGCCGGGTACAGCCCGGAACCCAGTATGGGAGGGTTCTTCCTTCTCATGGGCCTTGGCGCCTCCATGGAGGATGCGTTCGAGAAGGCAACGGGTACGAGCGTACAAGGAATTTCTGGCTGGTTATGGACCACATTGTGGTCCGTCATGTGGAGCAGACCTGTTTTTGATGAGTTGGTTCGGGACGGCATGCTGACGAGCGAATTTTTCCCGTATGGACTCCGCCCGGGGAAGGCACTTGTCGATATCATCCTCCGTCTACCAAACATAACGGGGATTCGATGAAATGTTGGAGAAAGAGAACCAATCTGCACTAGATACTAATCCCAAAGACTGTTGAGACTCGACCTCACGACTATTGGGACTTTGTACTTTTTATGGTCGTATATGTACCCATTACTTGTAGGATCATACCTGCACTGTAGCAGATTAACCTCAGAACTTAATATTGGCCACTGTGACATTTGGATGTCAACAGAGGAAAATGAAAAAGACATTGAATTGAATTGAATTGAATTGAATTGAAACAAAAGGTCAAGGTAACTACAAGACATCAAAGGCCAATGACAGGCCATTGTAGTGCACAGATGCGTAAGGAACATAACAAGAAATGCTCAGAAAAGTGTTGTGAGTGGAACAGAGATTCCCAAGCATTGATCAGTGAGTTAGTGAGTTTTATGAAGAAGTGTTAGGTAGGCTCTGAACAGGACTTGGTGAATGTTATACGAGACTTGCATATGATGATATGAGTAAGCGGAGATATGCAACGGCAACGGCCGTCGGCGCTTAAGAACCATTGACTTGGGGAGCAGCAACATCATACTATGATGCGATAAGATCAGCTAACAGCAAGACAAGCGAAACGCAGGTTGCTTACCTGGAGAACCATCGTATTTGGCCACGCGGTGGGGAGGTAGTCAGCACCTAGGTACTCGTGCCGCAGCGTGTTCTCAGCAGCGACCTTGTGGCGTTTCAAATGGCCCGAGAGGCCTGGTGTCCGGCGCATGCCGTTAACCTCAAAGACAGCCCGGAGCACTTGGCCCATGATCTTCGCCGTCAAGTCGACTCCGAGGGAGCGGGTGACGCCGTCACCGGTAAGGTAGCGATCTTTCGACTCGCGCTTCACGTTGACTGTATGTGGCTCTGGGAACACATTGGGCTTTTAAAGACGTGGTTGAGTGTGGGGTAGTGTACGAAAAAATCGGGAGGACTCACGTCATGGCTAGCATGCGTAAGGTCAAGGAAGACACGTTGACCCTTGAAGTACGCGATGCTACCAACCGTCTGGTCGGCCAGAGATTCGCCTATCCAGGTCTGAGAGACGTGTAGCGTATAAAATAAATGGCTTACGATAGACGCCACGGAATGGAGGATCGATACCTACGTAACGAGAATCGTAAGCATATCTCCACGCGCGAGTGGGATCACCTTACGCATGGCCTCATAGATGTAGGCTTCCAACGCAGGGTTCTTCGCATCGGCAGCCCTGAGCTGCTCCACAATATTGGGCTTATCAATGTAGAAATTCACGATGTTGATGAGAGCTATGGTAGCTATTTAGTCTATCTCTCGATTGGGAAAATAACAAACTTACACTGCGAAAGCTCGACAGAGGCGCCAACAAGTAACGATAGCACGTTGTTCGTCGAACGATCGGCAGAAGCACCGCTTTCAAAGAGACTCTCCGCGACAGAGAGCCTCTGCTTCTTTGCCTTTGCGTTGAACAATGATTGGATGGTACCAACAAGGTTCGAGATAGAGAGCTGCGACGTTATGTGGGTACGATGACATATGCACTGAAGAGGGTGTCGCTCACCTTGCCCCCTACATCAGCCAAAATGTTGGCCTTGATGTGGCGCTGCAAGCCTTTGATATTCTCCTTCGCTCTCGCTTCAATGTTCATCGCCTTCGATGGGTCGACATCGAGGAATAGAAGGCTGTGTTTGTCATTAGTAAATGGCGTTCGAGCTACAGAGCGTTAAACACGCACGAGTATATGTCGGTAATCATCTCATACAGCTCAGGTTCAGTGTAATCGCCCAAGGACTCACTGTCCGCTTTCAGCGTCAAACCGGCCTATCCAGCTAGCAGTCAGCGACCGGTAAATCCACATCAACATTTCGAACTTGCGTACCAATTCCGTCGCGGCCCAATGCAGCGGCATGTAACGCAGCACGTCACACACAATGTCCACATATTTGACGTTTTTGTCATTGAGCGAGTACGACTTTATGTTGATAAGTTCACGCGTCTTCTCATAAAAGTATTGGGCGATCTGATCCGCCTGTTCCGGCGACGACCGCAGAACACGCAGAACCTCAGCTCGATCGCGCTGGCTCTCAACGTCGTTGTTCGACGCGAGGAAGAACCTGTTGTGGTGTTCATTCAATAAAGAAGGGTTGGGTATTCGATTACTCACCCTTCTCCTGAGACGATGCGCGCGCCCTTGTCGCCGTACAGGTGACGAAACTGAGCGCTTCCCAAAACTTGCCGCACGTCGTGGTACTCCCTTGCGATGGCAACGGGGGAGGGGTCAGGGAACGGCGTTTTGACGTGGAGACTCTGAGATGCGGAGGATGTCGATAACAGAGCTGAGATCAACAGCAACTTGAGTGTAGCCGAGATGCAACCCGAAAAAAAGCCATGAAACCCACACTGCTTCTCAAAAATGTTTGAGAGGGTAGCCACCCAAGCAGATTCTGTATCAGCACTGGCGCTGTTGCGAGCGGACGATATATCTTTCGGGTCTGCGCCATCACTATGAGCAGTAGAAAGGTTGCCGTACTAAAGAGCTCACCAATCCGAACACTGTGAACTGTTGGCTTGAGGCCCCGGATATGACTTAATACGGTGTCGAGCGGCTACAGCGAAATAGAAAACGTCGATACAGATACAATGGCGTATTGTATGGACCTTCGACTCACAGTACGGTCATAGACCTCGTCAAGCCGTGCCAAGTCATCGTCATGGACCAGGAGCATACTATCGCAGTAAGGAGGTGCTTCCTTTAAGGATCATATTAGCACCTGTGACAGAACGCCTAGAGAACTTATGTCCACGGTACTCACTTCGGCGATGTATTCTAGTAGTACAAGGAGAGGATCCCGGTACTTTCAAAACCAAATAAAGACCAGATCCGAGTCACGCCAAAAGCGCCGCAACTTTACCTCCGGTACGGATGGTGTTGGTATGAGCTCCATGACTGACTCATCGTCGTGTCCCTCGGGGTCTGAACTGGGTTCTGCAGCCCCTTTAAGCCTCGGCGGTAGTATCCTGAGCTTACGAGTGACGCGAAAACCTCGTATGAAGATACACTGATCCTCCGGTAGATTCTATCGTGAACGAGATCATGCGAAAGGTAAGTTTCAGGATTCGATTACTAGCACAAGCTGCGTACTGCCGTACCTTGCCGTCAGGGCCACAATTCAATACCACTCCTCGACTGCTTTCGTGTGAAAATTGCCAGTTAATGGTAATCACACCATCGCGACGATCCGCCTTTGCCCCGAATTGTGCCTGTGCATCTTCCTGGCCGCCAGGGAAAGCGATATTAGTCCAAGATCTTGTGCGATGAGTCCCAGTGACCAGGATGAGGTCCTCCATCCGATCAATTCCCAATCCAAGCCGTCGGGCCCATGGAAACCAGACGTCGATATGTTTGATTATCCACTTGCCGAAATCTGTACGCTTTACCGTGTTCTCCCCCGTAGCCTCTATTGGAAGGTATAATACTGCGCCTTCTTTCATCGGGCACGAAAAAGAGACTTGGCGGATTTCATCTGGCCTGAGAAAATGTGAGTGACAATACATTTAAACCGTGTAGCTCAGTTACCCTTGGGCCAATCGCTCCGATTCCGGCATCGAGACAACTTTAGCCGAACAAAAATTATTGCGACTAAGCTTGCTGATATTGATATGTTTTTTGAGGTTGAGCTCTAGCTGTTCATAGTTCTCTGGAACACCGAAGTCTGCATGGGATTCATCTTCTGCGGGCAACAAAACATTGAAGAGACGGTGGAATTTGCCTTCGTGAATGTAGCCGACGTCACCAACTTCCACAGCGGGATATAGATTCCCAGGATCTGGGTCCCAAAGCGCGTGCCCATAGGCAGGAAACTTGATTACAATGTGATGACGGAAGATATCATAGTGAGCCATTGTACCAGTGGTGACTTACAACAATATCCAATGAGAGTTGGCTACTCTTGTGGCTACTAGTACTTTTCGCAAAAATCTCACGGCCCGGCCGCTCTTGACTGTCCTCAAAGTCCGATCTCCGCCCAAACACGCATTTTCACTGCTTACTCAGGCAAGATTTCACAACTATTAACTAATAAATAACATCATAATCACGAGTACTACAGCAGGTTTCATAACGATAGATACCCGTCATTTCGAATACATAGGCGGACTTCCGAAACGTAAGAGCGGGGTTCATAATTAAGAGAAGGAAAAAAGTATTTAGAAATAGGTTATAGTTACAGAAATGGGGTTATAGAATAGATACCTTTCAAAATAAGGGTTATGGAATAGTTATCTGCTCGGCATGGAGCGTGCCCGCCCTGGTCTATGGTAATCTGCAGCGCAGAGGGTCGTGCATGCCTTTGCATGTTGCAAGACCTTGCTACCTTACTTTATTCTATCAGCAATGCACTGAACTTGAGTTGCTAAGGGTGCGTGAAAGTGCAGAACATCGGAGGATGGTGAAAATGGTGCAGAGCCCTCATGAGTTCTGGGAGAATTTTATCCTTTTTGCCATCGTAAATACAATTCATACATAAATACAATCAGATTCAAGATATAGGGACGAGGCTGTAGGGCAAGGTCGTAAAGCTATTGGAGATGTAACGCAGGAAAGCCTGACCATGTTCAGGCTGCTCAGGCTGTCACTGTACACTACGTTGCCCTTGGGGGCAGCTGTGGGATAGCTGACAAAGCTACCTCACAACTCCTGCGATGTTGCCACATCACCATCGTCTCCCTCCCTCATCGACCTCATCGCCTGTCAAATGCGTTGGCCATGTCACCCTTTGTTGATCCGCCATCGCTTCCTTCTCTTTTCCCTTACCCACTATTCCCTCAATACCCATCATGAAGATGCGCCTGATGACAAGCTGGGCTTTGGCCCTGTGATCAAGATATGTCTTTTTTTTTTTGGTTTCATTGTTTCTTTTCTCCCTGTCTTGCTGCACCCCTCAAGTCCTCACCGCCTCGCCATACGCAAGTCCAAGGCCGCCATGTCCACCCTTCGCCATCGCCACCCCGTCACGACGCACCAGCTGTGCAGCCTCATCGGCACTTACAAGAAGTGCTCGTTGCGCTTTGCTCCTCAAGTCCTTGCTGCTGCTACTCTACCGCATGACCACCATGTCCACCCTTCACCACATGGGAGTCCGCCACCGCGTCATGGCGCACAAGATTCATCACAATGCTACCTTGCGCAAAATCCCGTTGCAGTCAACATCAATTCAATACAGTGCGCAAGTCCCGCCACGACCAATTGGAAGTGATGACGACAGTGAGGCCAGTGCGGTGAGGACAGCAAGACGCTGATGACAATGATCACCACAGCTTCGCCAGAGCGACTACAATCGCAACCACCATGCGCTGACAACAACGGTGACGACAGACGGCGATGGGACGTCGCTGGCCACAACGATGGCCCCCTCACTTACAGTACAGTGTAGCTATGTTTTTTTTTGAATATATATGTTTTTTTTTACTTTCTTCCCGAGTCAACTGCCTGAGGAGCCTCACGCACGATTAGTCTTGACAATGATAAGTATGTGATATAAATTCATTATTTAATTACTTCAATTAGTTTGTGTGGGAAGAAAACTCGGCATGGTCACCGAAATACTCATTCAAATGCCGCCTATGTGTGAAAAATGGTTGCTAGGTATCTATCGTTATGAAACCTGCTGTAAGGGCAAGGGTGGGCAAGGGCAGGCAGGGGCAAGGGTGGGAAAGGGTGGTAGGCGACGGCGACGGCAGGCAAGGGCAAGGGCAGGCAAAGGTGACTCTGGGTGAGGGCTTGGGTGAGTGTGTTGATAAGTTAGGTTTACACAATATATTCAGCATGTGGCCTCCTATAGAGTAGACACTATCTCGAAAAAAAAAATTGATGGTGTTTGAACGTGAACCAAACGCACCCGAACACGTTCAGGACGTTGTTCAGGTTCAGGTTCGGGTTTGGCACTACTATCGTTCCCACACCTCTGCAAAAAAACGCCAATCTTTTTTTGTAGCTTCAACAACATATCGTAGCTCCTTCATTTTGTACATAGTAATAGATACATGCATCACCCACCCAAATCATATTTTTATTTATTTGTTTCTTAATCCGTTCAGTGTGGAGCAATGGGACCCCACCTCTGCAACCTCTGCATGGTCCTTGGTGAGATTGTCGTCTCCAACACGATCGCCTCCATGTATTGACTCAAAACTTTGCAGAGTTACTGTAGTGATAAATGATAACATCACTGTGACGCAAAGTACAGTAGGAATGTCGGGATCACTGTGATCTGGGGGTGTGGGCACACATTCTGGACAACCCCATCACCTTTGTCGATTTTTCATAACCACAATTTTGTTCTTATCCTCATTATATTGTGTGATCTCACATCTACATATGCTAGAGAACATAGTGTAATTTTTTTTGGGATGACAGGATGCCAGGAAAGTACTGATCTACTAAGATCTTTCGGAATTTGCAGTTGTGGGTACGTTTGCAGAGGTGTGGGAACGATAGTACTAGGGGGGCCTGAACTGCACTGAACCGAACTTCGGCAAGACTACGAGCAAGACTACGAGTCAGAATTTCTAGTACACCATGTAGCAGGTGAGCCCCGTAAATCCCTGGGTCAAGGCCTTTGGCCCGGAAAATTGAAGACTATGGTGCGCGTCGCATAGTCACCACCAATTTTGTGCAGATTAGATAAGCATGTACACACGTTAGAAAAACAAAAAAGTGTCTTGACAAAATGAAGGGCTTAGTGAGTAGATTGATTTGTCAAGAGGAAATTTCTCTACGATAAGATTTCGCGATATCGCATTACCCAAATTGGCCGCCTCCATATTTAGACAAAGGCGCTTATTACATATACAGATGACTCATCAAATCTACACAGAAGAGGAATGTGGTGTCACATCCATTTCTCGCGCGAGGGTCTCCGGAATGCGTCTGTGAGACCTGTATCGCTGAGAACTGTATGCTTTTACCTTGAGTTGTGCAGAGCGTGCATCAAGCCCTTCAGCATAGGCATCTATAAATCTCCAAGCCTGGTGTTCCCATTTCCTGATGAGTTCAACAGGTACTGATGCCAGTGCCTTGGGCATGTTGAGCTTCAACGTTCCAAATGTATAGTCGCAGTGTTCTCGCAGATAACGCTTTACTGCGCCCCAAAAATACTCGATGAAGTTAATTTCACAATGGTATTTGGGCAGGAACACGCAGATGTGTCCCGCGGCCTCGATCGTCTCCTGGACAAGGGACTTCTGGGCTCGGAAATCGGGTTGGAGATCCAATATTCGCTTGGCGCAGCAGTCGGTCCGGTCGTCGTCGCATCCCCCTTTGCCACATCGCAGGTTCAGCCCAGCCTTCCAGAGGCCGCATTCTTGCAAAATTATTTTCGCACCCTTGGCCATGTTTGGGTATTCAGGGTGTGATGTTGGGAATACCATTGACTGAGTAACTTTTTGTCCACCATGGAGAAACCAGCCATCACGCATTTTTGGTTGTTTCCCACCTGGATTGAGATTCACATGCGAGGCGAGAAGTGCATCGCTCGCATAAGTGGAGTGTCCCTGTGAGTTGTCGACGAGCACAATGGCGATGAAGCCGGGACCGTGGAGCCGTTCGAATGTTGGGAAAAATTTGTCCTTGAGCTGTTTGAAATAATTTGGTTGGGCTTATTTCCAAGCGAAATGAAATCTAACCTGTTTGAGAAATAATGTTCCGTTCCAGAATCCCTCGTGGTTCTTCCCGTACTCGAGGGTTTCGCTCGCATCGGTGAGCCACCCATGCGTCGAGCAAATAAAGTCGCTTTGGTGAATGCCCCAGCCTTGGCCTTTTTTTCTGATCGGTTGTTCACCATCTTTGATCCAGCTTGCCTTTTTCCCATCGTGTGCTTGAGCAGTCGACTCATCATGAGCCACGAGCACATAGCGGGGACCATCCGGTGGGGCCGGATCACAGGCTTGTCATGTTACGTCGCCAATTTCATACCAGACTATCCGAGGCCGAAGAGCAAGGATCTCAGGTATGAAGCGATTTTGCCGATTGTTCAGAACATCTGGGCGTTCGTGTCCATCATAAAAAATTGCTTTTTTGTGGATTGTGAACGCAAATCCGTCCTCAATCATCATGCGACGGATCGTTGAGAGGGAAATCCCATTGCTCCGGAGATGCAGCCTTGGGAGGATGACTGATTCAAAGTGATCCTTTAGTCCCTGAGGAATTTCCTCGCCAAGGATCCTCTGCGTGTACATTTCTGCCTTGGAAAATGGTAATTGTTGCCGCAACAACATTTGCAACTTGGACGGGTCGATCGCCCACTTATTCGAGCGCATGTACGATCACAACTCCGCTCGGATGATTGGGTCGGAGACGAGTGAATACGTCTTTGCGTGAGTTCCTCGCTTCGAATGAGGGAGCTCTCTTTGATTCACCCAGGCATCCATCCACCGGCGAACCTGTCGTCCTCCCCACTCTTTTGCCATCATCGCACCGACCGCTGCGGCATGGGAGGCTTCAATTGCCCCCATCTTCTGGCTGACCATCGCGTGCAAACATGCTTGGATCGCCCGTGCACGGTAAGCCTGTAGCCCGTTTTCCCCACCTTCAAAACTGTGCTTCTTTGAACTGATCACCCTTTTGATGTCTTTCAGGGCAACTATGCGTGCTTCAAGAGCACGCCTTCTCGCGTTTTCTCGTTGCTCTCTGAAAGGTACGTCGAGTCTGCGCCGCTTAAGAGCTGAGTGCTCTGTCACAGGTGGTTTGTGCATGGGACTGGTTGGCGCAGGGGTTTCCTGGATAACTGCCAATGGTGCGTGGCGTTCGTCATACCAATCGTCAAGGTTGTCTTCAAGCACAAACGCGTCGTCCTCCAGGTCAGATAAGTACCCATCAAATATTTTGTCACTTGTGTCTGACGACATTGGTATGGGCGAAGGGGCAGGCGAAGGGATCACTTGAGGTGCAAGAGCAGTTGCGCCGTCAATGGTGTGGGTATGGGCGGGGGCAGGAGAACGTCCCGAGACATGCACAGCGACGCGATCGATGGAATCCACGACATCCAGGGTGCAGGCAGGATCGGGGGTGTGGTTGGGATCATGGGACTGGATGCGAGTGGGATCGGGAGCCTGCGAGGGGCCATGGGTGTGCTCAGGGATATCGGGTGTGGTGTCAGGCATGGACGCTGGTATGAGCGCAGGGGCATGGGTGGAGATACCTCGAACAGATGTACATTTCTCCTTCACAAAATAACTTTGGAACATCGCTGCAGACACACTGGAAAGTATATAAGTTCAGTGAGTGTATTCATGCGGAAAGTATACATGCGGCCATGCCTTTTGCGCATTTTACTGTCGCCCTCGGCCTTTGTGTCGAGATGGCGCTTCTCCCGTCTCCAAGTGCGCTCTGAGTTCCCAGTGTAATGCCCTCGGATGTGGGATTCCGCACTCTTCCAATCGTCCCCAGAACGTGTTATTTTGTCAAATAATGTCATTTCCCATACCGTTTCGGCCTTGCGCTCCATCTCGCGCTCGAGGCTTTGTGTGAGCTCAGGACCAGCCAGCTCTTCGATTGCGTCGGTCCCATCAGTTAATCCAGAACTTTCCGAGTAATCCTCATTCTCGTTCTCAGAAGAACTTATGAGGATGATCTCTGGATGTGTGTTGATCTGTCGCTGTCGCTGCTGTCCAGCACGCACACGGGCAGCAGCATTCAGTTGGGCCTTTGAGGGTGACATTTGCTGAGGGGATCTTTCATTGAGAATATTTTTATTGTTTCTGACATTAAGGATTACTTGGTATGTTCAGAAATCATACCGGCGTGCTTTACTGGGGACAAAGTCATAATATGAGGGCACTGATGGATTTGGTGCGCGCGCAGCATCACCTTACCATCCTCAGCAGTGGGATTCCCACCAGATGTCCATGTAAGCTTGTAAACGCGCCGAGAACTCTATTACAGTATAACAGGATCAATTACAGATCCTGATTTCACTATGACTCGGATTTTGATTTCTCATACACATTGGCCGGTCACGTGATCAATGACATAAGCTGCACAAAATTGGTGGTGACTACACAACGCACACCATAGAACCACAGGACGCAGACTCCTTCCCGATTCGATGCTCCGCGTAAGAGGCTCCTAATCAATCACGTGCAATTTCCCACACACACCTTCCTTTTATATCCGAACTTCAGCACCTCGTTACGCTACGCACCGACTGGGGACAATTGTGTCGGCGTTTCCTGGGGCGTGACGTGTCGTGCTCTTTTATTGCAGTTTCTGTATTTTTTAATCGTAGACGCGCGTGTCCGTATTAGGAATATATAATTTATTTATTGGGCACTCGTATATGCGTGAACGCGTGAACGTGCAAAGTCCTCGTCCCACCTTCGCGTCTTCTCTGTGCAATGGCGTCACTCAATTCTGCCGTCAATCTCCCCTCTTTGGATGATATGCGAAGAGCTGTCAAGGATCGCTTCGGTTTCTTCCCGTGCACTTGGCAGCTCAAGGCCGCTCTGACTCAGTTAGAAGGGAATGACTTATTGACTCTGGCACCAACGGGGTCCGGAAAGACGCTGACTTTCTGGATACCTCTTCTCTTCAACGGGGATGGGATTTCCATCGTTGTCACGCCTCTGAACATACTGGGAGAGAAGAACGTTAGCGAGCTTTCGCTCGTGTCTATCCTGGCTGTAAACCTCACGAGGTCATCGGCATCGGATAGGACATTTAAGGTATTGCATCAGTATGGAGTATAGCCTTTTTGTTAAGCATAGAAATTCGTCGTGAGTAGGAAATCGAGTCCCTTAAATTCCGCGTTATTATCACGAGCCCGGAGCGCATCCTCACCGACCGGCGTTTTCTCGATCTATGGAAGTCAAAGAGATTCGTTAACAAACTGCGAAGCGTGATATTCGACGAGGCTCATTGCATCAGCCAATGGTCGGGGGATTTCCGACCTGAGTATGCCGACATGGGTAGACTGCGTTGGCTGCTCCCGGGGCACATCGTCTTCCACGCCGCATCGGCAACGCTGCCACGCCATGTCCTTGATCATGTGAAGTCCCTTCTTCAGATGCGACCCGATAGGACCAAGGAGATCAGACTCACCAATGATCGTCCCAACATTCATCTCGTCACTCTGGAGATGCTCGACCCTCTAAATTCGTTTCATGATATCCTCCGAGTCTTCCAGTTCAACGGGGATCCGCCGCCGCCCTTGTTTATGGTGTTTTGCAATAGCCAGAAGGAAACAGAGCACCTTTGCCATTTTGCCCGATCACGCGCGCCTGCGGAATTCAGAGACAAATTAGTTTGGTACCACTCTGGGATGAGTGCTAGATTCCGCGTGGATTATATCGAAAAGCTACGTCTGCGTGAGATCTGGGGGGTATTCTGCACGGACGCGGCTGGGATGGTGTGTATTTCTTACCTGTCGTATCGTTTGCTGAGCGCGCATTAGGGACTTGATATACACGACGTCGAGATTGTCGTACAATGGAGATATACGCCCTCGTTGTGTACTCTCTGGCAGCGGCTTGGTCGGGCGGCACGAGAGCCTTCAGCTGAGGCTTCAGGTATCTATGTTGTCGAGCCACAGTACATGGATCGTCAGCGCAAGCAGGCCGAGCAGAGAGCCGTGGCAAAGACAGTGAAAGCCCAGCAAAAGCAACCGCAACGTGCCACTGAACCAGAGAGTCCATCAACTCAAAAAAAGGCACGCACGAATAATGAGAAAGCAGGTCCGAGTACACGGAAGAGGACCCGGCCTCAATTTGAGTTACCCGATATCGCCCCAGAAGTGCACACAACAAATAGATTGATCGTCATGGAACAACACCACCAGAACTACGAGGCAGCAGCAATGGACACATATATCAATGCACGATCGCGGGGGGTCTGTCGACGCAAAGTATCTGACGAGTTCTTCGGGAACAAGCCCGGTATGTTTTCGTGTTCTGATGGACGGGGGATCCTCGAGTTGACCCACAGCCAGCGTCTCCGTCATTGGCGTGCTCCAATGAGGGGTGCCCACGTTGTGTGGTCATGGTCTCCCGGTTATGCTGTGACACCTGCAACCCTGGGTCGTTTATTCTACCGATCCCTACGACGTCTGCCCCGAAACAAACTCGGGCTCCAAATAAATTCAAGGCAGGACTATACAGATTGACGGATGCAGACTTGAGCCTCGCATCTGCCTTGCGAGACTGGCAAAATGCACAGCTGGGGCTCCTAGGGATTCCAACACGTGACAATATGTACGGTTCACAATTCATCATGACAGATGATCTTCTCGAACGCTTTGTGGAGTTGGCTCACTTCAACCAACTCGCCGATCTTTCGTCGATCAGGGCCCAAGTGAACTGGCGTTATGTCGACACGTGGGGCGTGCAAATCCTCGAGCTCATCAAGAAGCACGTTCCTGTAACTGACAGTGTCGATCAACTCGCTGCTACCCCATGTCCTCGTAGACCTATGCTCCAACCAACTGAAAATATCCCGGTGCCGTCCACTGGCCGTCAACCGCCAGGCGTCCAAACGAGCGCAATCACCCCCACACAAAATGCATCCGGTTCTAAGCCGTGCACTAGAAGCTACAAGTGCGGTGCATGCGGCAGTTCCACCCATATAGGTACGCTTACTGTGTTGATATTCTTGTATCGTCAGCGTAACGGCAATCCCTCCAGCTTCTAATCGGAGTTGTCCACGCCACAAGTCACATAAAGGAGATGTTCACGGTATACAAGGCCCAAATGAGAATGTATTTTCGGTCAGTGTGCCTCCAAATCTGCTGCCTCGATCTCATGCGCCTCGTCCTCAGGTTGTACAGTTTTCTTCGCATGTACTGCCAGTAGCCCCTTGATAATATTATCCACTACTTCCCTCTCCACGACCCTGCCCTTTCGGAATTCACAGCAACCTGTAGTTTGCAAGTGCGCTCGTAGTCTCTCAATCGTTGTTGTAGCGTTTACCACGAACGCTTGCCTGACTTAGGCTTCGGAGCAGGTGGCGATCCTCTTGATGACGTAGTTGCGATTGACTCTGGCTTGAGGGAAGTCGACGGGGTGTACTTGTAAGGCCCCGTTACGGTCTTCGTATCCGTGTAGATCGTCGCCTAGGGGTAACAGTGGCGGAGGGGTGGCAACGATGCGAAGGTCTTCCCAAGTGTCGTGGTCGACGACGTATAAGTAGGTGTAAGGGGATGCGACTCGGGGGTTGAGATATAGGTAGACGCGATGACAGATACTGCCGGCGGGATAGCTATCCACTGGTGTCGAAGACTTTAAGTCACGAGGGATCCCTTGGTCTATAGGGATATGTCGGACAACTCACTTCAAGGGGGAGGACCCTATAGAGCGAAAGACAGGTAGTGGTATTGGAAGAAGACCAAGATGCCGTTCTTGGTCTTCGCAGTACTCTACTTATACAGATACGCGCGGGCTTTCAAGCGCCGCTCCAAGAAGTACTAGCCAATAGCGTAAGTAGAGCAAACCCTAGTACAGCTATCCTAGTATGAGTCACGTCGAGTCATGATCCGATCCGTTATCGTACACAATCACATGTGCCGGAGCTTACCCGGCTTACTGATCCTAACAAGTCCATGACGATATACTGCTGACGCGGTGTCATACCCTTGACGTCAGTGTCCACTTCCGGGCCGAACGTAACATCACCCCCTTTTCAGGATTGGGCCCCAGACCGACCACGCATGATCTCCTCTCTGATCGTCGCGATGCGCCGCCCCTCTTCCACTCCCGGGCGGTAGGAGTCGCGCTCGTCCTCGATGCGCTTGATGGCGTTGGCGCGCTGTAAGCGGAGCACGCACTGACGGCGCATGCTTCCAAGCTTGTCCAGCTCGGCGATCTTCTTCCTCAACTCCTCCTCCTTGGCTTCGTAGCCCGCTTGCAGGCACCGGTACCGGTGTACCTCGGCCGTGACTGTCAGGTCGTTCATGGCCATACAGGCCTGGTCGACCGACTGCCGACATGCGCTGTTCTGGTCTAGAAAGACCAGGTCGTCGTTGGTGTAGGTGGGAGAGGGTTCGTCGTATTGGGGTTCGGCATGCACCGACTTGCCGTACTGCTGGTCGCTGCCTCGTCGGTAGGCGAGGACAAAGGGGTCCGCCGTAAAGACGAGCTGCGTATACCGAGCTGGGTGCAGTTGCCCTTGAGCGTCGCGTATCTGGAAGGGGATGAAGTGCACTCCCCTGTTGTGTTTGAACCCGACTGGTGGCGGTGTTTCCACCCTCTGTCGGGAAATTGGACTGTGTTCCTCTGCACGGAAGAGGCGCCTCTGTGCGGATTGTTGACTCGGCGGCAAGACCATCGGCTCTCCGTCTGTGGTGCATAGCGGCGGGGTTTCGTTGTGAGTAGTGGTGAGGTGAGTCCCATACGTGAGGTGGTCGTTGAGAGGACAATGCTCCTCCGACAGGTACCGGTCGTATGCTCGATCTTCTTGTACCTGAGCCGGGTCTTGACGGGACGGAGGTCGGGTCGGAATATAGCCTTGCGGAGACGGGCTGCGTGTGCTGACTGCTGTAGGTGTTGGCGAAGGAAGAAGGGATGGGACGGGGGTAACTGGACGACTGGGGCTTGGTTGAATGGGCTCGGGAAGCGACATGGGTGACGGTGGCGCGTCCTGGATGATGAGAGTGGGCTGGACTGAGATGGGGAGTAGGTCGTCGAGGACATAGTGGACTTGGACTGGGGAGTAGGACATGAGTGGATGGGAGTGTATGAGTGGGAGATGGGGACGTCTCTTGGGAATGCCCCGTGCTTATATGCACTTCTCTGGCGGGGTTTGAACGTTTGAACTCCCGAATGGCTTCATCAGCGAAGACGTCATCCTTCGAGACCCACTGATTATCGGAATCAGGGTATCCGCGCCACTTGACCAAATACTGCAGTTTCTTTGTTCTGCCGAAGCGCCGAGAGTCTAGAATCTTCTCGACTTCGTATTCTTCTTCGCCATCAATCAGATCTGGTGGCGGGCGCTGATAGTTGGGTCCATGTGTGGGAGTTTCGCGATAAGGAGTCAGAAGGTCCGTGTGAAACACTGGATGGATGCTCCACTGCGTGGGAAGTTCTAGGCGATAGTTGACTGCGGACATCACCTGAGTGACCTTGAACGGGCCATGTCTTCTGGGCGCAAGCTTTGTGGTTGGCTGGTTGGTACGTAGGTGGCGCCCTTCGAGCCATACAAGGTCCCCTATTTGGTATTTGTGCGTATCTTTGTGTTTGATCCACCCCTGCTGCGCTTTGATCATCAGTTCCTGGGCGCGCGTTCTAGCCTCTTGGAACTGTCTGATGCGAAGTGCTACCTGTGGTATAGGGGAGGGGCGATCGGTCCAATCAGCGCGGGGGTTGTAGCCCATGAGGATATTAAAAGGGGACTCCCTGGTGGACTCGTTAGGCCAGTTGTTATGCGTGAACTCTGCCATGGGTAGGTAGCGTGTCCAGTTGTCCTGTCTCTCGTTGACCCAGAACCGCAGGTACTGTTCTAGCCATTGGTTGGTGCGTTCTGACTGTCCATCGGTCCGTGGGTGATAGGCCGTGGATATGTTCTGTTCGATGCCCAGGATTTTGCATAGTTCGCGTGTGAATTTTGATGCGAATCTGGGGTCTCGATCGCTGATGATGCGCGCTGGTAGTCCGAATCGAGTAAAGACGTGTTTCACGTACAGGGCCGCAGTTCCTTCCGCGCTTATTTCTTCCAGGCATGGGATGAATATTGCCGCTTTGGAGCAGTCGTGGTCTGTTACTGTCAGTATGGAGTCGCAGCCGTCTGCTTGCGGTAGCTTGGTGATAAAGTCCAGGGCTATGGTCTCGAACGGCATTGCTTCCTTTCTGGGAAAGATGGGTTGTAGTGGTGCGCGCGTGGGTCGATTGTTGACTTTGATTCTTTGACAGTCGGCGCAACCTTTGACGTAATCTTGTGTTTCTTGTCGAAGGCCTGGCCACCAGTAATATCGTTCTACCATTTTAATCGTCCGGTTGATTCCGGGGTGTCCGTGGACTGGGGGGTCGTGGTGTGCTCGTATGATGCGCTGTCGTTCGTGTGCGTCTCCTGTGACTACGCGTCGTCCGTCCTTGTACCATGTGTCTTCGATCTTCTTCAGCTTGTGGGGGTCTACCCATCGTTTTACCATGGTTTCGTCCTGGGTGTACACCGGGTTGGTGGGTTCCATTTCCGTGACGTTGATGGTGTGTTGCATGCGCGTTGGGTCGTCCGTCGTATCGATTTCGGTGGCTCTGACGAACACGTGATCTGGGAGTACCGTGACTTGTTCGTTGTCGTGCTCTCCCTGGTCGTAGTCGGGTCGTCTTGATAGTGCGTCTGCGCGTCCATTGGCCGTTCCTTTGATGTGGTGAATTTCTATGTCGTATTCTGCCAATTCTAGTACTTCCCTTGCTACGCGGCGACTAATCTTTTGAGGGTGTCTCCAGTACTGCAGGTTCATATGGTCGGAGAAGACTTTGATTTTGTGCGGTGATCCGGCCAAGTATTGTCTCCAGTTTCGCAATGCTTTTACGATAGCTAAGAGTTCCAGGTCATAGATGTCGTAGTTTCTTTCCGCTGCGTTGAGGGTGTTCGAATAGAATGCGATTGGGTGTCGTTTGTTGTCCGTTCCCTTCTGGAGGAGTACTGCTCCTACTGCGTATCCAGATGCGTCGACTTCTAGTTCGAATTGCTTGTCCAGTTCCGGGTGTTTAAGTACCGGTTCTTCAGTCACTAGTGCTTTGAGTTTGTCGAACGCTTGTTGCTGTTCCGTCCCCCATTGCCAGTCGGTATCTTTACGCGTGAGTTTGTTGAGGGGTCGTGCATGTGTAGCAAAATTTCTGATGAAGGCGCGGTAGAAGTTGCAAAAACCTAGGAATGATCGCACCTGTTTGACAGTTTTTGGTACGGGCCAGTCTGTTATGCCGGAAATTTTGACGGGGTCCATGCGAATCACCCCCTTTTCAATGATTACCCCCAGGTAATCGAGGGAGGGAGAGTGGAAGGTGCATTTCTCTAGTTTGAGGTAGAGGTCGTTCTGCTCCAGGAGGTCCAATATGTCGTGTACCGCTTCCGAGTGTGCTTGTTCCGTAGTTGATGTTGCGATGCCAATGTCATCCATGTAGACTCGGATGATGGTCCCTTTCTTCTCGTGGTAGTCGATAAGGGGTTGGCATAGGGCGTTCATCATCTCCTGGAAAGTGGATGGGGAGTTGGTCATGCCGAAGTACATTACTACTGGTTCGAAGAAGCCATATTTAGTCTTGAACGCTGCCTTGTACTGGTCGCCATCTTTGACTAGGATGTTATTGTAGCCTTGCCGAACGTCGAATTTGGAGAATATCCACCCCGAGCTAAGACTTGCGATGAGTTCCGGTATGAGGGGTAGTGGGTACTGGTTGCGTATGGTCCATTTGTTGAGCGTTCTGTAGTCCTGTACCGGGCGTAGTTTTCCGTCCTTCTTTTTTACGAAGAAGAATGGTGATGCGTACGGGGATTTAGAGGGGCGTATATACCCTTTTGCCAGTTGTTCGTCCAAGAATTCTCGTAGCGCTTTGTCCTCTGCTTGGTTTACGGGGTATACCTTGCAGTCGAATGAGTCGGGTGCTTCCGGTTTGAGTTCGATGGCGTGGTCCCATGGTCTGGAAGGTGGAAGGCGTTGGGATTCCTCCTCGCTGAACACTTTGGCGTGCCTCTTGTATTCTTCGGGTATCTCCTTCTTTTCCGTGTATTGTTGTGCCGCTATTGCCATGTCTGTTGCCGTTGTTCGTAGATGTACCGGTAGGGTCTGTTCCTCTAGTTCTCGGAAGGCTTGCTGTTTGTTTTCTTCCTCGATTTCTACAATGAGTCGTCGAAGTTCCGTTAGTCCAAATGGTTTGAGCGGGTTGGTGGTCCGGATGACGATGGGGTATTGTTTGGTGTCGAGGGTGGCCGTTGCCCATTGGATCCTTGGTTGAAAGGTTGCGAGCCATGGGTATCCCAGTATGAGGTCTTCCCCTCCTACGTTGGTGACTAAAAAGCGGATGTCCTTGAGTTTTCCGTCAGTTTGTACGTTTAGGTCCACACAGTGGGTGATTTTCCCTCCTTTGTTGTGTGTCCCATCTATATTCCAAATGTTGCGGGGACGCTCTAGTATTTTGGTTCCTAGATGCATCCGTTTGACGAAGTCCGGATGTATGAAGTTGTCGGTGGCTCCGGAGTCCACCAACGCTTTTCTTTCGGCCATGAAGTTACTCGTGCGGATCGAAACTGGAACATGCATAGATCGATAGCGCGTTATGAACGACGAGTTACAATTGACTGCCCTCACCCAGGCCGTTGGGTTCAGGCGTTTGGAAAATCCTGGCTCCCTGCCATATTCCTAGCGAACATCTCTCTTCCTTCCTCTGGGAGTTCTGCGATTCTCCCCATGATATCCTCCACCTGTTGTGCGGATGTGGTACCTCGGTTTACTTGTACCGGTTCGTCGAGGTCGATGAGAGGTTCCCCTGCAACGCTTTGTGGAGCGGTGGGTACTTCTTCGATGTATGCCCCTCTACTTTGGGGTGGTCCTTGGCGTGCTTGACGTGGTTGCTGGCATTCCCGTGAGAAGTGACCTTTCTTTCCACAGTTGTAACAGGTTACGTCCCTTGTGTTAAAGACGCCTCGTCCTCCTCTTCCTCTGGCGAGGAATCCTCCGCGAGGGGGGAAGGGTGGTCTTCCTTGGGTGTAGTTCCTCCATTCCTGGGGATTGTTCGGGTTTGCTTCTTCAGATCCCGCGACTCTTGCGCGAATCCGTCCCGGTGTGGTGTCCATGGCGTCGGGGTGGTTGCGGTATTGCTGCCACCCTTGGTTTTGTCTTTGGGGGGGTTGGAACCTTGCGGGTTGTTGCTGTTGTTGTTGCTTGGGGCGCTGCGTTAGGTTCCTCCCGAATCCATCCACTCGTGCCTTCATGTGGAGGTATCGCTTCTGCTGCTCGATTAGAGCATTCTTCCACTGGTGGTAGGTTACTGGGTTGTGGAATTGGTATGCATTGCGGTATAGGTCGAGGGGTACGCCTCTGGTGAACTTGTCGAGTACCAAGGGGTCGTCCAGGCGGTAGTCAGCTTGTCGAATGAGTTTTTCGAATGCTGTTACGTAGCTGTCAATATCCCCTCCCGTCATCTTGAATCCTTTGTCTAGTTCTAGTCTGGCGCGTTCTTGTTCCATGTTGTCTCGGAACTGCCGTTTGAAGGCGAGTTCTACTGCGCTCCATACCCAAGGGTCGGTCCTGTCTGGCCTTGTTTCGATCCACCTCTGGGTTTCTGCGGTCCATTCGTCGACGAGGGGTCCTTGGATGTAGGTGAGGAACATCATTGCTTTGATGTAAGGGCTTTGTAGGCTCCTATTGGCTATGTTTACTTGGGCGAATCGGTTCCATTGGGATAGGAAGGCTTGTGCTTTGTCTCGATCGCCCGTGAATATGGGTGGCTCTTTGCCAATGAATCTGTCGGTGAGATGGGGAATATCTGCAAACCCGGGGTGTGGGACGCCTGCTGCGTCGTCTCCTCCGTCGCCTCCGTTTCCATCATCTCCTCCTCCTGGGTTGTCTGCTGGGTCTCCTCCAGGTGGGTTCCCTTCTGGTTGTCGTGGTTGGTCTTGTGGGGTAAAGAGGGCTGTTCTAATCTGGGTAGGTGCTTGGGTGATTGTGGATGTCATGACTGGGATAGACTTAGCGATATTTTCTAGTGCTAGTTCTTCTGCTTCGTCCTGGTGGATGTAGATGTCTTCGGGGTTACTCGCGAGTGATGGTGATGGTGCTGGTGTCTGTGGTGTGGGGGATCGTGCTGGCTCTTCGTATTGTCCGTCGATAAGGCCCCACTGGTCTCTAGTGACTACGTTGCTTGCTAAGATGTTGAGGCAAAGTCCTTCTCCTGCGGGTCGGAGTACTTTGTATTTGTTGTGAAGGTCGTCCCAACGGATTTCTGTCCAACAGGTGTTGTCGAAGTTGAATTCTACGGGGATGATGTGTCGGTTGCCTGATCGATCAAAGTAATCGGTGACGTAGCCTGGTATTTCCGCGTCGTCTTTCCAAAATGCGGCTTCTAGGTATCTTTTTGGTACGTTGCGTTCTCCTCGTCTGTCGATGTGATATGGTCTGAATGGGACCCAGTAGTCCTTGGTTGTCTTGGTAGGATTGGCCACGGTTGGGATCTTGGTCTTAATGTAGCGTTTACCACGAACGCTTGCCTGACTTAGGCTTCGGAGCAGGTGGCGATCCTCTTGATGACGTAGTTGCGATTGACTCTGGCTTGAGGGAAGTCGACGGGGTGTACTTGTAAGGCCCCGTTACGGTCTTCGTATCCGTGTAGATCGTCGCCTAGGGGTAACAGTGGCGGAGGGGTGGCAACGATGCGAAGGTCTTCCCAAGTGTCGTGGTCGACGACGTATAAGTAGGTGTAAGGGGATGCGACTCGGGGGTTGAGATATAGGTAGACGCGATGACAGATACTGCCGGCGGGATAGCTATCCACTGGTGTCGAAGACTTTAAGTCACGAGGGATCCCTTGGTCTATAGGGATATGTCGGACAACTCACTTCAAGGGGGAGGACCCTATAGAGCGAAAGACAGGTAGTGGTATTGGAAGAAGACCAAGATGCCGTTCTTGGTCTTCGCAGTACTCTACTTATACAGATACGCGCGGGCTTTCAAGCGCCGCTCCAAGAAGTACTAGCCAATAGCGTAAGTAGAGCAAACCCTAGTACAGCTATCCTAGTATGAGTCACGTCGAGTCATGATCCGATCCGTTATCGTACACAATCACATGTGCCGGAGCTTACCCGGCTTACTGATCCTAACAAGTCCATGACGATATACTGCTGACGCGGTGTCATACCCTTGACGTCAGTGTCCACTTCCGGGCCGAACGTAACAGTTGTGGTCATATCTGGGGGTGTATGCTTGAGGGTTCGGTGTGTAAGCTGGAACGCCGACTCGACTATAACGTGACAGTTCCTGAAAACCTCTATCAACGGGGACTGTTGACAGATATAGTCCATCGTTCGGTTCGGACCGCTTCCAGCATAAATAACCTGGATCAGATCGGTGAGGGTCAACGCGGTGAGTATTCGTTCTTAGCGTGATACCACTTACTTTTGTATACAGGTTATTGCGTTCTACAAGCCAATCAACGGGTCGGAACGCATTCAGTTTACCAGTGGGATTGCACAGCATGTTCATTCGGACGATTCGGCTGAGATTTCGGGTCATGCTTTGAGAGCCTGAAGCCAACTTGAAAAGCCGGACTCACCTCAGCTCCGGGGGGTATACCTCATGTAAGTTCCTAAGAAATCTTGCCAATTGTGAGGCGTACTTATGCTTCCCTGTACCACAGAACATATAAATCCAATGGAGGAAGGATGCCTCCACCCGCCCAACATCGCCAGCGTTTATGGCATTGCACAGGTCAACATAGGACAGGTAGTCACGGTTCCAGAGAGCTTGATTCTCGAACTGTTGATCTCTTTCGCTTTCAGGTTTGGCCCGCGACTCCAGAAGGCCCTCCGTCGTCGCAACATATTTGCGAACGATGTCTTCTGATATCTTCACGATCAATTCCCAGTCGGGCTTCGTCTCCGCAAACGCTTTGAGGGACACAGACTCGGAGTCTGCCGAAACTAATAGAGATGATTCCTTGCGCCAGCACTCGAGGATGACGGCCTGCAGTTCGTGATGCACTACATCATGCATCCGACGGAACCCGGGCTTCGTCGTCATCAGCCCTGTCTCCCACGGTCGCAAGATGCCAACATGCTGGTAAGTGCTGTTCACGTCCTCGCGTCCTTCTTTGACTTGAAGGTAGGTCCTCCAGAGCGCATCAACGCACGCCATCTTGTAATGAAAGAGCCCCAGAACAAAAACAACAAACTGAAAACGATTTTTAGGGGTATCTTCTATGCACCGGGAATCCCGGACGGTATCAAGACGCTCCTTTGTCAGAAGATCGCCATGGACCAGGAGAACAAAATCCGAGATGTCGACATCGCCATTAGCCTCAAAGTCCGGCTCCGTTGGGTCACCCAGGCCTCC
>JAKELK010000305.1:0-70046 GCA_021525775.1 Lactarius deliciosus | reverse complement strand
CTAGCAGTGAGGGTGGGCCCATTTGAGAGCATCAGCATCTTTTTCTAGAGGCAAGGGTGGGCCCATTCAAAAACATTGGCAGCTCTCCCTAGCAGTGAGGGTGGGCCCATTGAGAGCATCAGCATCTTTTTCTAGAGGCAAGGGTGGGCCCATTCAAAAACATTGGCAGCTCTCCCTAGCAGTGAGGGTGGGCCCATTTGAGAGCATCAGCATCATTTCCTAAAGGCAAGGGTGGGTCCATTCAAAAACATTGGCAGCTCTCCGTAGCAGTAAGGGTGGGCCCACTTGAGAGCATCGGCATCATTTCCTACAGGCAAGGGTGGGCCCATTCAAACACATCGGCAGCTCTCCCTAGCAGTAAGGGTGGGCCCATTTGAAAGCATCGGCATCATTTCCTAGAGGCAAGGGTGGGCCCATTCAAAAACATCGGCACCTTTCCCCAGCAGCAATGGTGGGCCCATTCGGCATCATTGGCAGTCACTGCAGGTCACTTCAATGGGCCCATGTGAGTATCTTTACAATTCCTCTTAATGGGCCCATGTGAGCATTTGCACTATATTTCTACAATGGGCCCACATGGGTTTTACCGATGTTTATGGTGCATTGTCACATGGGTTCTGCCGACTACTTCTGGTCCAGTCTTGCTACATGGGCTCATAAAAACCCTCCTATGGGGAGGGAGGCGAATAGACATTCACTCTCTTTCTCACTTGTGCACCCTCTCCACACTATAGTCTCTCAACCTTCTCAAAGGTGAGAATGCCATTCCTGTTAGCTGCAGTGCATTGCTGCGCAACAGGTTATGGGCCCTGCTACAGGGTTTGCCGTCGCACTCTTTGATAGAGTTGCGCCCGTGGCCCACCACATTGTTACCTTTGAAAAGAGGTACTCGTGCGGTTGTAGGCTCTAGACTCAGGGAGGCTCCCTGGTTACTAGCAACCCAGTATTGTGCTCTTGAGGAGCATACAGACTTGGCCAATCGCCTAACTAAACAAGGCTCTATTGCGCGTCCAATTAATTTTGGAAAGGCGAATAGCTTAACCTTGGGGTGACGTCAAGCAGGATCATCCCACTTATTGGCATTGATATTCTCAATGTCAAGATGGGTTTTTGACCCATTCTGTTGGAAACAGCCTAATATTGGGCTATTGTCGTGCCTAGTATTGCCAAAGGCGATGCTGGCATTGACAATCTTTTGTTTCACACAGTATTGTTATTATAATAACGCAATACTGACATTTGCAAAAGCCAACAGATTTATTACAACCATGTCCTCTCAACTCACTCAGCTTGTCCCCTGTCTTCGATGGCTCTAACTGGGCCACTTGGTCTCAACAGATGACCGCCTTCTTCATGTCCCAAGGGCTTTGGGGCTACGTTGCTGGTACCATTGCCCAACCTGCTGCTGCCAATGTCACTGACAGAGCAGCTTGGAACAAGAGCAATGAGATGGCTAGGGGTAATCTAACCCTTCGCCTCACCCCTGCTATTCAGCAGGCAGTCACTGGGGCTACTTCCCAGGCGCTCTAGGCTTCCATAAAAGACCAGGTACAGTGCAGTGTCCATGCCCCGCATCTACAAAGACTTCAAAGAAGCGATCTCTATTTCGCTTCAATACGAATCAGCACCCTGCTCCCCAGTTCGAGAAGATGGCCACCACCTTCTCTCATCTAGGGAACGTTACTGTTGGTACTGGCCCTGCCGCCACTACCTTAGCCATTAAGCCTCAGCTGCAGGCTCTTATTGCGATGTCCTGCTTTGCCCCAGAAATGGGAGCACCTAATCCCCATCATGTGCAACAATCTCCCTGTTGCCGATCTTAAGCTCCAGACTGTATCAGCTTGCGTCGAAAGCCAGTACGAGACGGAGACTAACCATGGACAGCATAAGGCTGCTCATACAGCGCAGAAGCTTTCTGCCAGTTAAGTGGAAGTGCAGCTGACCCTCACTTTACCAAGCAGGGTTCGCAGCAGCAGTCTAGCGCTCCCGGCCCAGTCCAATCAGCAGCAGCCTTTTAGGCAGCGTGGAGGACATGGATCCAGAAGAGGCAAAGGCAAAGGGAAAGGCAAGGCACCTGCCTGTGCTCCACAGCACTCGCATATTGCCTCCGTCGCCGCGCTAGCCCCTCCTACTTCCCATAAGGTGACTCATATTGGGTCATCTGGTGTCTCTACTAGGACAGAAGTCGAATCATCCTTGCCTCAGAGGACTCCCAGCTTCTTCCCTTCCGTTAACAAGGTGCTTTCACTCGCTGAACAGCTGGATGTACCTGCTACAGTCCAGACCGTAAAGACGCTTGAGCAGCGCTTCACAGACGTTGACACTATTATGCGTCCTCACATTGAACAGTTCATGGACGAGGAGTATGACTCCGATGTTGATATCGACATGTCGCAGCAGCCTTCAAGCAGCGCACAGCCTGATAATGAACACAGACAGATTAGATGACACGGAGATATTTGGTGAGCAGTCAAATGCTCTCCAACTTGACTTGTCGGATCTGACATTAAGCGATATGACTTCTGATACAGAAAGTCACGCTCCCACACCTCCTTACGTCAGTCCCGCTTCAATTGCTGAAGCAACAGTCAGGTGGGCTACTACCGGTGAAAGCCGTTTCCCTCCTCAATCTTGTTCTAATGAGCGAATCAAATCTATTTGGCGCAGTAATCAACAGTGGCTGTGAGATAACAACATGCCAACGGACCCCCGTTTTGGCACTCTTATCTCTCCAGCTGCTACAGGCCGTTCGCTGACTCCAGAGTCTTTTTTAACTGGACCAGATGAGAACACCCTTGATTGGGGTTCTTGTGATGAAGAAAAGTACGTCTTTTCTTCACTTCGCACATCACATGCTGATGACGTTACAGAATTAGTCCTGCCCCCAAAAAGTCTAGGGGATGGCAAACGTAACGGATACATATATCTACGGGAATCGCATGTATTAGTACCGAAGTCGCTTGATATGTACAATATTAGCAGCGCTCTCCTTGATTTACTTGAGTGTGAGCACAATGAGTACTTCAGTCAATGTGCAGAGTGTATAAAGCATACACAAAATATGTGGCTCCTTGACTCAGGAGCTTCAGCACACTTCACTAATAATCTTAGTGATTTTATCAAGTACAAGCCAATTGCTAAGTCTGAAAGGATGCCTGTAAAGACAGCAGCACAAATGCTATACGTTGAAGGAACTGGTTCTGTCTTGCTTGAGCATTACATCACAGACAAACCTGTAATTACTCGGGTATATCCGGTTCTATACATTCCACACATAAGCATACGTCTTCTGTCTATGAGTGTCTTCTTACAGCAAGGTTTGTGCATTTTGGGGAATTTGCAGCATATTAACTTGCTACGTAAAAACAAAAAGATTGTCCAATGTAAACCCCTTCTTCACAGACAATCCCTATATTGGCTAGATGCCTCTATATCCACTCTAACTGAGTCACATATTGCAAACCAGTCTGCGTTACTAAATGTAGACTATGACCTTATGCATCGTCGCCTCGGTCACCCATCCAAAGAGGTTCTGAGATGAGCTAAGGAAAACATTAAGGGCTTTCCAGAAGGGATTACAATTCCCTCCTCTGATGTAATATGTCCTGGGTGTGCACAAGGCAAAATGCCTGCTGCCTCACATCCTCCGTCCGATACAAGGGCTAAAGCCTCTTTCTCTTGGATTCATTCCGATTTGAAAAGCTTCCCTATACCGTCATACCATAAATACAAGTATTTTATTGTCTTCTTCGATGATTATACTTCGTTTGCATGGATCATTCTTCTACGGGATAAAGCCTCTGCCATTACGGCACTAAAGCAGTGACTAGCGTTAATTAAAAATCAATTTAACACAACCATAAAAGAATGGATGTCTGATGCCAGCGGTGAATACAAATCAGATGCTTTCCTAAAGCAGCTTAAGGATTAGTGTTGGGGAAGTTTGGTCTCAGACCAACCCAAACCAGGTTTGAACCAAACCCAAACCGTTTTAAATGGTTTGGGTTTGGAGAATCCTGGCTCAAACCGAATGGTTTGGTTTCCGGTTTGGGGGTCCCAAACCTGGTTCAAACCAAACCAAACCAATTAAGAAAAAATATTAAAAAATATTTTATAAGTGCTCAATAAATGGTTTGGTTTGAACCAAACCAAACTGAGTTTAAACCAAATTTGAACCAAAATCAATGGTTTTTGGTCTCAAATAATTTGAAACAAAGTCTCAATTGATGAATTTGAACAAAACCAATTGTTTTTGCCTCAAACCAAGGTCTTAAGTGGTTCCTTAAGTGGTTTAAAACCGAGTTTGAACCAAACTGAACCAAACCAAACTGGTTATTTTTAATCGGTTTGAACCAGTTTGGAACAGTTTGGAACGGTTTGGAATGGTTTGGAGCAGTTTGGTTCAGTTTGGGTTCGGTTTGGGCAAAATCTAATCAGTTTGGTTTCCGGTTTGGCTAAAATGGCCCCAAACTGAACCAAACCAAACTCCCCCAACACTATTAAGGATGCCGGCATAACAGTGCTACAGTCTGCACCACATACGCCACAGCAGAATGGGCGTGCTGAGTGCTTTATGCGCACTATAATGGACAAAGCTCAGGCTATGTGCCTTGATGCTTGTTTACCACAGAGTTGGTGGGAATTTGCAGTACTTCACGCTGCACATTGTTATAATAGAACCCCCATAAGTCACCTTCAATGGCAGACTCCTTACAGACTATTACACAATGAAGTCCCTGACATATCACATCTCAGAGTATTCGGATGTGGCGCATATGTACATATTCCAGAAGCTCGCCGGGTGAATAAACTTTCTCCCAAAAGCGAGCTAATGATCTACCTTGGTAGAGGAGCTGGAATGAAGGCTGATGTCTTCATGCACACACCTAATACCTTGTTCTACTTGGACAAGGCACTCTTCGATGAAGCATTATTCCCTAGATGTCCTAAGGACAATACTAGGAGTATACCCCATGGTGTAACTCAGTTAGATGAGACAGTTCCTAGTGAGCAGTCTAAAGACAACGCCACTCCCGGTGATGATGACGACCTACCACCTGAGCCTCCTATTGTAAAAGGGAGAAGCGCTCCCCAGCTGGCCGCTGGACCTCCTCCTAGCACTTCTGCTGGAGGATCTGGATCGCAGCTACCTCAGCCTTTACCCCCTGTTCCAGTACCTGGTCCTAGTGAACCTAGGAGATCGGGGCATATAAGGAGACCAGTTACTTGTCCTGATAATGTCTATGGAGATAGGCCTCCTACAGCAATTATTCGTGACATTGCGTGGACTCGCACATGGCGACAATTGACTGAAACACAGCCGGGTAGCTCCCAGCAGCAGTCTAGTCAAGATCAGACGGTCTCAGGCAATGTTCCTGATCAAGCTAAATCTGATTCTTCCAGTGCTCAGAGTGATAATCCGCAGGATTCAGATGAAGTAGATCAGCAATTGCTGATCTGCCTAGCTCAGGAAGGGGGAGTCAAATTTCTAGATCTTCTGCTCGCCAAAGCAGTTTCACCAACAGAGCTAGAATCACCTGATACCTCTAATATTTGTGAATGGACCTATAAGGACATTCAAAAAATGCCAAGTGAACTCCAGGGGGAGTGGCGTAATGCGTGCAAAGAAGAGCTTGACTCTCTTTGCAAACACAGAGTCTATGATCTTGTTAACCTGCCACAAGGCAGAAGGGTGATCAAGAATAGATGGGTGTTTGACTTAAAGTCAGATGGCCATAAAAAGGCCAGGCTAGTTGCCAAAGGCTTTTCTCAGGTTGAAGGCATAGATTATGACGAAATATTCTCGCCAGTGGTATGGTTTGAGACTGTCCAGATGATGCTCACGCTTACAGCGCTGAAGGATTGGCACATCTCTGGACTTGACGTCAAAACTGCCTTCCTCTATGGAGACCTCGATGAGGAACTCTATATGGAACAACCTGAAGGGTTTAAAGACCCTAGCCAACAAAACAAAGTCATGCGCTTAAGGAAAGCTATATATGGACTTAAACAAGCTGCACTTGCTTGGTGGAGAGCGCTGGATAAGTCTATGAGTTCCCTTAGCTGCACATAACTTCAATCAGACTCAGGTCTGTTTGTAAACGACAACAAAACAATTGTAGTCATTGTTTATGTCGATGACGTCCTCTTCTTAGGAAGAAATAAAAAGGACATAGCATCCCTGAAGAAGCGCTTCATGGAGATATGGGAATGCAGAGACTTAGGAGATACCAAAGAGTTTCTACGCATACGCATACTACGTTCTAAAGGTAGAATCCTGATAGATCAGCAGGATTACCTTCAGAAAGTGCTGCAGCGTTTCAAACTGATTAATGCCAAATCAGTACCTACCCCACTACTGGAAGGGTATCATCCATCCCCTAATAAGGGAACTGCAACCCCAGAGCTCCGCACATCATACCAACAAGTGAAAGGATCTCTCCTATACATTATGATTGGTACACGACCAGATATTGCCTATGCTGTTACCAAAATGGCGCAGTTTGCAGCCAACCCGTCTGAGGACCATATGAAGCGTGCACTTTACATTTGCCACTACTTACTTGGTACCTCTAATTATGCTTTAGTCTTTGATGGCAAAAGTGATGGTGGTATAATAGCATATGCAGACTCTGATTGGGCTTCTGACCCAATTACGAGAAAGTCCACTACGGGCTACTTAGTAAAGATGGCTAATGGAGTGTTCTGCTGGAATTCGAGAGTGCAGAAGTCTATCGCGCTCTCATCCACTGAAGCAGAATACATGTCACTGTGTGATACAAGCAGACAGTTGGTCTGGATCCGTTCGCTCTTTAGTGAGCTCGGAATTAATCTTGGACCGATTCCATTATGCAGAGATAATCAAGGCTCCATATTCTTATCTTCTAATCCAGTTCAGGAGAGTGTGAAGGAGCTATTGTACTCTTGCATACACCGCTTCTTCTTGAGGAACATACGTTTCTCTATGTTCATCCGCGTTACAAGCAATCGTCTCCTCACAGGACAGAGTCACCTTATTCTCTCAAAGACATGGTACGATGTCACTTTGAATAGCAGACAAATGACTCTAAGCCTTTCATTGAACTACCAGAGGGGAGTTCACATGTCCTGTCCCTAATGGGGACATAATAATGGGACGTCTGAGTTGGAAAATGTTGTTGACATTCACAACTTGATGAGACGTGTTAGAGTCGGGTTGGACACCACTCTACTAATCGACTCTGAGGCAACTTTCACTTGATGCTCTAACCCAGAGCTCATGAGGACACTGCTATTTGCTTAGACGCGCTTTTATTAGCTGCACTAAGCAAGGGGGAGTGTTGGAACATGATAAGTACGTAAGGACCTTATCTATAGCAGTTACAACATTACGGTAGTATGTTTGCCTATTACGGTAGTTGGGATACATACTACAATGGGCGCAATACGCCCTCTATGTGAGAGAAGTCCTATGACTATCTCAAAGTGGTAGTTTACATCAGGCGTATGTAAAAACACGATATTGTGGACGCCTGTACTCATCACTTTTACGCAAATGGTCAGGGTAGGACCATAGAGTATAAAAACCCTCCTATGGGGAGGGAGGCGAATAGACATTCACTCTCTTTCTCACTTGTGCACCCTCTCCACACTATAGTCTCTCAACCTACTCAAAGGTGAGAACACTATTCCTGTTAGCTGCGTGCATTGCTGCGCAACAATAACCCACCATGTCTCTACGATGCCAACATGGCCTGCAAGCTCTGCTGTGTTGCTATGACACCAACAGCAAGCAGGGAGGAGTGGGGAGGAGGCATAGAATAGATAGTATTTGTAGTTTACTAATGTATTAAACATGCACAAATAGATTTGAATGAACTTGTTGACAAACCCCTGCAGGTATTCAATACCCGCTGAACCCCAGGGCACCCTCCGCCAATACCCGTACCCCTGTGGACAGGTATGGGTATGGGTTGATCAAAATCATAAGCTCTCCCAAGCCCTCCTCTCACTGTCAGGTCCATCTTGGAGCTTGTCTTGGAGTCACACTGCTCACTTGTGGCCCCCAGATTTTTCCTTTTTTGGTATGAGTTTCCTTTTTTAGGTGGTACGTGGGGGGGGGTCAACCAAAATCCCTTAAAAAAATTTACCTACCCCCCTTGGCTGCCATCATAGACTCATAGAGCTCCAACCATCTGAAGGGCAAACCAAAAGCGAAGAACCTGATTGACGATGCACAAGTAGCTATTCTACTATCACGATTAGTTCCACTAATAAAAATGGTGCCTGCTGGCAAAAGCACGTCACAATCCCAAGGGTAGCTTCACAAGAGACTCGGAAGACGTGTGGGGGTATAAGAACTTGAAGTGCAGCAGACAGGACTCCATGACGCCAGGACCATCACATTGGCGTGGACCCAGGGTGCCCAGCGCTCATGTAAACCGATTAATGTCCGAGTCGGTTCAAGGTTAAGACCCAGACAAAGACTGGGCACCACGCAACATGGCTAGCAAACGACATACAGTACCTGATGTGACAGAGACACAGGAGAGCAGCTCCGTTCGAGAGATGATAATTGCAACAGCGCACCTTCGTTACCGTGACTTCCATCAAAATCAAGATCTGGCACTGTTGTACGTGTCACGGACCGAGCCAGTGCGTGGTTTGCGAGATACGAGCAGCAAGACTTGGGCATGGCACGTATACCGTTACTAAGGGAAAAGTGCCCATCAGACGGAGAGGTGGCGTAGGACGACTGGTACCTCCGGTCGAATACACCGCTACATGGCCGGTCGTGCCAGTGCCAACGCCGGGTTGGCACCAAGGATGGCACGACCCAAAATAGCCATTCCTGGGATCATGATGGATCGGAAAAAGCGTCAAAAATTCGGGTACAAAAGAAAGAGTGGGTATGGACTGGCACCAGCAAAAAAAACCCACCAGGAGAGGAAGCGAAGATGTCACGGTCAAGATCATTTGTACATCAACACGTCCAGATCCAGGTTGCTGGCACGGGCCGGGTCTCCGACAGAGGGTCTTCACCAGGACGATTTCGAGGCATGTCAAGCCCAAGCTTTCAGCTCGCCGACCTTGCCTACACCAAACTCATACTTCATGCCCTCAAATACCCCCACCAAACAGTCAACGGTGTACTCCTCGGTACACCTTCCGAGTCTGCTGGCAAGACCGTTGACATAGTCGACGCGGTTCCTCTCCAGCACCATTGGTCGAATCTTAGCCCTGCGATGGAAATTGGTCTCGGAATGGTGCGTTCCCTTTCTCTCCGCTCTCGTACGTCGCCAGAGCTGAGCGTGTGCAATTGTAAATCAGGTCGCCGCCCACGCTCAGACTCGCAAGCTTCAAATCGTTGGTTACTATCAGGCGCCAGAGCGTCTCGGCGACACTACGTTGTCTCCTGCTGGCGAACGCGTAGCATGCAAAATAAAAGAGTTTTTCGAAACACCTATTGCGCTGGTGGTGAGCTTTGAGAGCTATCCTCTTCTCACGCTGTTGGTCACACGTCCCACAGATCAACGGTTCCAAGCTGGATGACGAAAACGGCGGGGCGTTTGTCGTACGTCCTCCCAACGACATTCGACCATTTCCGCCCCTAACTTTTTTTTGGATCATTTTCAGTCTTATGTCCCCCTCTCATCTACGTCTACTGCCTTCCGTCCAGTGGAACACAAGCTCAGGTTCACAAAGTCTATTCCCCGTCGCTCCTTGCACCTCGTTCGCCACACGAACCTGCTCAGCCAGTTTGGTGACTTTGACGACTACCTAGAGGACACAAACGTTCAATTTTTAACGAACGGAGCGGTAGAAGCGGCGCTCAACTCGCCGCAGTAGGGGGAATTACTTCTTTTTTTTTACTCGGTGTCCTTTCCATTCCGTCCATCTACAGTACCCATGCATCGACTTTACACCAGATGGTTTTCGGACTTTCTTCGTGCCTGTATGCTTATGTTCTCCTAATGGAGCTACTTGCACCGTACTTCTCTGTACTCCATTTTTGACAGACTGGGTCTAACCATTCGGTCGACCGCTGGACGGATCCAATATAGTAGATGATAGTGACAGGCGTGAGTGATCATGATTCATATGTTTCAATTCCAAGGAGATGCGATGATATCAAGACCCATTTCAAGACGTACAGTCCACAACTCCGCTTATCGTTGCTTGAACTGCTCCCCGTTCCCTCGTCGGAACAATGTCTCTTACCGGATGAGAAAAATATATATTCTTAAGCCGTGTTCTTATCCCTACAGTAAGCAACGGGGCACATCACTTTCGGCGGCAAAGTCGATCTTTCGTTGACATTGTTCTTGTGTTTCAGATGGGCGCCTTTGGAGCGATCCCAACTTATCGTCTGTGCTCCTAAGTAGTGTGTGCCAGTGTGTTCTGTGACGATCTGTCATTTTAGACCAGTGGCCGCTGCCCCGGGCTGGGACTTGCTTCTGCCATCAGACCCAGCATCAGACGTGCATTGCTGGCAAACGTCTCAAGCTCGAGTCTCAACTTGAACTCGAAACTCACCTTTCCTGAAAACGCATAGCGACGTCCGTCAAGATCTGCTGTATGTGCGCTATACATCGACGAAAGATCAGATTCGGTCAAAGTGGGAACGATGCATCAAGGCGGCGCGCTAGGCTGCGGCGAGCTTCGACCATAAGTTGCGTTCAAGTTTTCTACAGTTCGGGGACGGCCAATAAATTAGCTATAGCAATTTGCGTGAATTCGGACTACTGCTGTTACGAGCATGCATTCATAATATTCATATTCGAGCCCCTTTTTAAAAAACGGAAGGACAGCTAAACAGAAAATGTGACAAAGCGACAGAGGGAGGAAAACAGAAAAGCAGACACAACACATTACACTGGCGCTCTCTTCGCCTTGCCCACGTCCTACGCGCGCAGGCGCTGCAGAACCTTTTTTGCGACTTTCTCCTCGCCCTCCTCGACCTTGAAATATGCAGTGGGTAGTTCGAGGCGTTCCTGACCCAGCACGAGCCATACTTTATACCGCGGGGCGGCGGGGTCCACTGAGCCCTCGTCGAGCGGCGCATGTAAGAACCGAGGGCGTGGATGCCCGTTCGCCTTGCAGAATTCTACTCCGCGCATGCGCCGAAAAAGTTCAGCACCTCGAGAGAAAATGCACGCAGGGGGCGGACGTACCGATCAGTTCTTCCTTGCACGAAGAAGGGGCATACGTCGAGGTAGACGTCTTTGACTTTGTCGTGGGCTCCAAGACAGGCGTAGGCGCCTTACTGAGCATGTAGGCACTACCCGGTGTCGTCGTCGACGACGAGGATGACGACGAAGATAAAGCCGCGGGCGGTGCGCTCGTCGACACCTCAGCACCTCCCCGAGAGAACGCGACGGCAGACATCGGCGGCGCGTGAGGACCGGGCTGCCATACGCGCGGTGGGCTGGGTGGTGGAGGCGGGACCCACCGCGGCGGTTTGGGTATCGGGGCAGCGGTGGTCAAGTCCTGAGGCGGAGAGGGTGGCGGAGGTGACAGGAGAGGCGGTGGCGATCGTTGCTTTGGGCGACGGTGAGCAGGAGGCGCGCGAGCATAAGCGTATTCCCCATAAGCATGGTTGCCGTCGCCGTCGTCGCCATAACCCGAGCGCCGCCCCAAGTCATCGTACCCATGTGCAGCTGGCTCTGGCGGCAGTGGCGGCGGCGGCGTGTAGCGGCTGCGCCCATAGTCGTAGTCATAGCCGGGAGGAGGAGGAAGAGCGAAGTCACTCTCATGGTAGGCGCGACGATATCCGTCATCTTCCGGGGGGTATGATCGCGCGTGGACAGGGGCGCGCGCGTGCCAGGGCTCCGGAAGCGGGGCTGGCGGCGGCGCGTAGTACGGATCCGGGGCATACACGCCTGGACCGTCGTACCGCGCGCCGCCGACGCCGAGCTCGTACTGGCGCCCGTGCTCGCGTACGCCGTAATCATAAGGTCCTTTGGGCTCGCTTCGGCTGTGGTGCAGAGATGGCTCCGTAGCGGCGCGACGAGGTGGCAACAGTTCACGGGTTCGCTGGAAAGGGGGTGCTGGCGCCGGCCGCCGTGGGAGGATGACCACGGGCGGTTCGTCAGGCAGTTCACCAGGCTCAGGTTTGGAGTCAACATAGCCAGGGCGCGGTAGGAACATTGGTACGGCTGATAGGGGCCGCGCGCTAGTAGCTGTCGCAGGCGCGACCGCAGGCTTGGATGACCCTACCGCGGCGAGGAATTGCCCAGTCTGACTCAGTAATTTCGGCTTCTTCTTCGGATTTCCGTCCTCGTTATCTGTTGTTTCCGGGGCTTTGCGCTTTGCCTTCTTGGACTCGCGCGGCGGAGGCAACTCGACTTTATATCCCTCAGGCGGAGGCTCCCCTTTGAACCGAAGAAACTCGACGGCTCCCTGTTCGAATGCAAGTTGCACCACGGCGACTTTTGCGTCGTTCTTGTTGCGGTATTCAGCAGGCACTGCCCAAGAGCGTTTCTCGTGCTCTTTAGGTTTACCCGCCAACTTGAGGGTCATGATGCATCCGCACGCTGGGAAGTACATACGGGGTGTCAGCAACATTCGTGGGAGGGAGAAAAGGGCCCACACACACCGTCGCGATCTTTCGTGTATTGAAATATTTCCGGTGGCTTGTTCGGCCAGAATTTGCCGTATTCCGTGAGCAGGAGAGGGAATGTGCAGTCGAAAACGAGCGACCTCGCCTCGGAGGATACCTTCGCCTCGATGGCCGTGCCAATGCCGCGCACGTACCCACCTACGTCAGCAGCGAGTGCTGCCAGACACACGGCGCTCTTGGCGTCCGCGCGTTTCGAGAACTGGGGTTCGACCATGTACGTGCGAACCTCACCAGGGCGCGTGAGGCGGAGCACGGCGCCATGTGCTTTCAGAACCCATCAGCAATTAGGACCGGTCCCAAAAAAAGAAAGTACGTACTGCCGAGCTTCGTATCAGTCGTCCAAATGAACTTGAGCTCGAGCTTGCCGCCGCGCGCGGACTGGATGAGCGTGTTCAGCCAGCCGGGCGCGTTGATCTCTGCCACGGTTTTGTCGTCGACAGGCTCGGGCAGCGGGCGTGGAAGCGCCTCGAAAAAGCCCTGCAGGGTGAGCGCGATCGGGGGCGGAGCGGACTGCGCCTCGTCCTCCTGCGGTGCGAAGGGCCGCCTCTCAGCTGGCACCGTCTGCCCGTTTCCGAACTTGATGAAATCCAGGATACCCTCAGCAATCGCATCGGCGGCGCACGCGGCCTTGGCCACTTCGAACGTGGTATAGTCGACGTCGACGGAGCATGCGCGGAACAGGTGCAGCGAGAGCTTGATCTGCAACGCGCATCCGTACTCTATTTATTTTTTTCACAATGAGATGCTATGCATACATAACGAGGCGCATATACGAAGGGGACTCACTGCCTGTTGGTTTGCTGTCGATGAGAAATATCCATCGGGGCTTGACGCGACCCGCGCGCCACTCGATGCAGCACTTCTCAATCTCCTGCACCGCCGGATCTTCCTCGGCGGCAGTTGGTAATGGCGCTTGAACCGAGCCGGGCGCGTCGAGTGGCGCGAGAACAAGTCCGCGTTTCGCTACGGCGTCGGGAGAGCCATACTTGATAAAATCTATCGCGCCCATATCAACCGCGACAGAAGCAGCCGCGGCGCGCGCCGCTGCCTTGCGCGCAAACTCGGGTTTTGACGTGTATGAGCGCGTGGCGCCGTTGGGGCGCGTGATGGTGAGGATGCACCGTTTTTCTGTATGGGAGAGAGTGAGAAAATTGGGGGCGCAGAAAAATAGTGGACAAGACTCGCTGTCTTTCCCTTCCTCTTCGATGATTTCATAGCTGAGGGCATCGATGCTGCCGAATGTCTGCGAACATATCTGGTGGAGAACGAATATCGGCGCAGGTATCTGCGCGGGCTTGCTCTCGCCGTCTTTGTCTTCGACGATTGGCGATGGCGCGACTGGCGCATCGTGGTAGAGCGGATTGGAGAGGAAGTTCTCCTGCGCGGTGGGCTCCTGATATGGATCGCGGAGAAAGTCCTCAAGGGTGAGCGCCCCCAGTCTGAGGATGTTTGAATTGACTATCTCGAAGTAGCTCTGAGGTGGCATTGACACCGGTGGTGGCGGTTGCAGTAGTGGTATTGGGGAAGAGATCTCGAGGTGTGCTGTCATCGCCGCCATGGGTTGTGATACGGGCCCCTGCCCGGGGACACGCTCAAGGTGTATGCGCGTATAGAAAGACAAACGGCTTATCGTTTGTACCAACGCCCATCTACGTCACGACAAGCTCTTTGCTGGCACAGTGCTGGCACTTCTCACTCCCCGGGCCGTCTCGTCCGTCTGTACTGTACCATGGACACCTCGGCTGAGCTCAAAGAACACTACGACACACACGGCTACGTTATCGTTTGGGGGCTTGTCACGCCCTCCGAGCACGCCGATCTTCTCGCCGCGACCGATCGTGCAACCGCGCGGACGCGCTCCGGGTCCTGGACGCACGCGCGCATCGTGGGGAAGCAGTTCCCACCGTACGGCGCCGGGGACGATGTCTGGGGTGTGCAGCACGCGATGCACCCCGCGCTCGGAGAGCCTGCGTTTGCGCGGTGGTACGCGGGGGATGCGATGCGTGGAGCGGCGCAGATGCTCCTGGGGTGCCAGGACGACCACTTGCAGATGGGTGGGTTGCGCGCATGCTGGACTGATCAGTGATCTCGTGATGATTAATTCGTGGTGGTGGGAGCACAGAGCTGTTCAATATCCTCGTGCACCCGCTCCGCTCTGACTTTGCGCTGTGCTGGCATCGTGATGATATCAGGAACACCGCTGACGAGGACGAAGAGCGCGCGTCGCTCCAAGTGCGGCACTATGGGGTATGTGACGCCTTCGTGAAATCAGCCCTGCTCAGGCTCGGATGATCGTGTCGAAACAGGTCCAGTGGAATACGTAAGTACGCTGTCCGCGTACGACAGCTTTGTTCACGATAGTTGTTGGTCCGATGGCGCACAGCGCGCTGCGCGAGGACAGCTCACTCTATGTTGTCCCTGGTTCGCATCGCTTTCCGCGTGCTCCGGCGCAGCGGGCCATCTCTAGTAACACGATCGCACCGACAGACCCGCTCGCCATGTCGGGCGCGATACAGGTGACCCTCAAACGTACGTCCGAGATGGCCGATGATATCAGCAAAAAAAAATTCAAGCTGATCTTGATAGCTGGTGAAACGGTGTTCTACAATAACAATATCCTCCACTGTGCTACATATAGCACTCGCAAACCGCGTGCGACGTTACACGCGTGCATGGGGGACGCACGTGGTGGATCCACACGAGCACGCAACATCCTGCAGCACGGTCTGGAGTGGATGAAGGAGGACGCATTCCGCGAGACACTGAGTTTAGAAGGCAAGCAGATGCTGGATAGATTGGTGAGGATGCAAGAAGAATTTCATGAAAAACCAGTCGAGTATTCTTTGGAAGGATGAATGAGAGGTGCCCCCTTCGGACGATGATCAAGACTAGCTGTAGCTGTAACATTCATCCACGAGAATAACGATATGTATTTTGTTTTTACGACGCGGTAACGGACCCGCAACGTTCAAGAGCTCGATAGAAGACAAGACAACACACAAACCAAACCACAAACAGGGGTTTTACAGACTTAACAGGAGACGGATAAACAAGAAACAAAAACAAAAAGTTAAGCGTAAAAAGAGGACGACAAAAACAATTCCTGAGCGCTGAAGGAAAGAACCCCAACAAGAAAGGGGTGTTCGGGCGCCTAGGCAGTGATGACGGCCTCGACTTGGACTGTTTCAATGACGACAGTGGGCACATTTGGCTCGGGCTCATTAGGAGCTGGGGCCCCTAACAGAGAACAAAGTCAGCGCAGGGCATGAGGTCGCGGGTACGACGAGGATGGTGGGGTAGGGTATGGGCGCAACGAAAGGTTACCTTGTTCAGCGGAATCCGCCGCACCGTTCTCCGCGGGCTCGTCGGCTAGTGCGTCGACCTCGTCTGCCTCCTGTTGCTCCCTAGCAGCCGCATCCTCATCGGGCTTCCCCGCCGCCTTTTTCTCAGCGCTAGCCTTTTTGCCCTTCGACGCAGGTGGCGCCGCGGTAGAGGGGGCGGCGTCGGTCTTGGCCTTCTTGCCGCGGCTCTTCACCGGCGCCTCAGTCACGGGCGCCGGGGCGGCCTTGCGCTTTGGTCGGCCGCCGGCCTCGGGAGAGGACTCCGCCGGCACGGCGGGTGGGGCCTGCTCCTCGGCAGGGCGCGCGCGCTTGGTGGATGGCCGGCGGGGGGACGAGTCGTCCTTGTCTTCGATATTGAGCTTCAGGGCCTCATCGACTACGGGAGGGCGATGGTGCGATGAGAGTGCGTCGCAGAGGACACGGTCAGCGGAGAACGATAGGGGGATGGGGAGAGCGGGGACGGGACGCACGGTCTGTTGTCTCCACTGCACGAAGGAACTCGAGCATGCCCTCGCGCTTGCGCTTGCCGGGGTTCGCGCCAAAGTCGCGGCAGATAGCACGGAGGGTGTCTGCCTTGAGCTTATCCCACGGAATCTTGGATGAGGCTGCCATCTGAAATTGAGGCTGTATGGTACAGGGCGGATTGGTGAGCGAGAGCGACGAGAGCGTGAGAGAACCAACGATGACTTGACTTGCTTAAACAAACCAAAGCGCGCTTCAAGTTTGGGGTGGGAATTAAATCACGTGATAATTATCGGCACTCGGCCACCCAGACTACAAGAGTACCACCGTCCCAATTACAGCGAATATCATTACGAGGGGTATTTGGACTACAATATTCGATCTCGCGTCGTTCGCCGGGGATGCAGATGACGTAGAAGACGTTGACGTTGTCTGGGACGGTAGTACCGAATTACTTGACGGCGTAGCTGGCGACGCTGTCAATGGACCACCACCTTGTACAAGAATCGGCTGGGCTGGCCCGGTGGGGAATATGAACGGCGTGGCGTCGTAGCCTGCGTCACCCGTGCAAGCCGCGATACCGTTGTTGATCCCGCACTGTATATCTAAGGTGATCGACATCTGCGCGTTGTTGTACACCAGATGCGCGTCATTTGGGCCCTCGACCAGGGTGGCTGGTTCATGGATGAGAAATAACATCACCAAGAGGGGAAATAATAGCGCACCGGTACCAACGAAGGCGGCTTCGTCGAAAGTACCAGTGGGAGTGCCGGGAACGATTTCCCATGTGGTCCGGCCCTGCCCATCTGTGCCGAGTTCACCCGCGCTCAATGGCTGAGGGTCAAAGCCGGGTATGAAAATTGACGCGTCTGCGCGGACACCTGGTAAATCCATGCGTAAATGATTGTTCTCAAGCGTTAGACAGAGATGGAGCTGTACATATCACGAGATGATGCAACACGACCAAGGAGAGTAATGAAAAAGAATGCATGTTTTATGACAATAGCCACTGTTTGAGCGATCGGCGACGAAGGGAATACTGGTAGAGTTTTGTGACAGGCGCCATGTGATGCACAAGGTATTTATATGAGTCAATCAATGTCCGGTTTGACTATTGCATGGCGGCCGCCGTCAGAACAAAGTTCCTGGTTACGGCGTAGTAAACACATGGTGGCCGAGTGTCCGTCGGTGATGTGAGTTGTGATGAGAAAGTCGGGTAAGCGGGCCGGTGCACAGGACCGGCTCATTCAACGCTTGCGACTCACTTGCGTCGTTGTCGTTGTCGGAACCGTCCTCGCTCTTCCCTTCGTCCCTGCGCTGGCCCAGTCATGGGCTTTATTGGCCACATTGCTCTAATGACCCTTCCCTTAGAGCTCATAGACCACATATTATCGTTTCTTCCCTGGCCCTTCGACCTCCATCCCCTGCTCCTCGTTAATCAGCGCCTCAATTCCATCGCCGAGCGAGTACTGTATCGCAACATCGGCGACCTTCCCGCCCAACGCTCCGTGCGTCTCCTTCTGTCGCTCGCAAATGCCCCTGCGGTGCGGCGCGAGCTCGTCAAGGCGCTCGAGGTCAACTTTACCGAGAACAGAGTGCTATTCGCGCTCGAATTGCTCATAGCCAAGGTGCTGGGCTTGCTGCCGCGTCTGCGCGTGCTGAACGTGGAGGTGTCTGTGCACGAGAACAGACATCGCGCGCTCGCGTGGATATTCCCGCGGGACGCTTCCTTCAAGCTGCGATCCTTCTCGACGTCCATCAGGTGCGCTTCCCCATCCTGTCTCGGCCTTGCGCGCGTGCGTAGCGCGGCGGTTTTCTGTTTTCCACCTTTTCTCTTCTTTTCTTATCGCGTACCCGCTGAACAGAGGAGTTGGCGTTGGCCCACCCCCGACAGACTCGATCCGGATTTGGCCGCGTTCCTCGAATCGCAGTCCGAGATCCGCGACCTCTCGCTGCGCGGCATGCCCGCGTTCACCTCGAGTCCATTCACCCTCCTCCCTTCCGCGCTCCCGCACCTCGAGGTATTCCGCTCGGTGCACGTGGACCCAGACACCCTCTGCGAGGTAACGCCATGCCACGCCAAGGGCCATCTATCGCTCGGGCTGACTTCAATCGGTGCTGCCGCAGGTGATCGCGACGCGCCCCGTGCAGGGCATCTCGCTCTCGCTCTTTTCGGAACACGGATATCGCGCGCTCGAGGTGCTCGCGCTGACATCGATGCCCGTTCGACGCCTCACGATCCTCATCGTCGACGCGTCGGCGCCGAACGAGCTGTTCCCGCAACTCGCCGCCCGCCTTCCGCATCTCGAGGCGCTACACATCGTAGCGCTCGTGCAACATTACAATCTCGTACGTCCCTCACCCCCTCCCCTTTCTTGCGCGTGTTGAATGTGTGTGTGTGCAGGAAACCCTGCTCGCGTCGTCCCCGCTACTAGAGGCGTTCGTTGGCCTGCGGTTTTTAACGTTCATGGCAAGCGGCGCGTCGTGCTATGAGCTCGATGATGAGGCGAAGGTCGCTGAGCACTGGGCACGTGCCTGTCCAACGCTCACGACGATCATATTACCCAAGGGACGTGTGTGGTTTGCAGGTAGTGCAGGTAGGTGGGTTCATTCATGATTCCAGACGGGGGGGGGGATTATCTTGGAGATTTATAAATATCGTCATTGGGCTTTTTTTTTTTTTTGGCTGCGGATCTGGTTTGCGTGTTGCTTTCTTTGGGACATGCGTCATGGCCCCCTCATAGTTTTTCCTTTTCACGTCAGTGAATCGGAAAGAGTGACGGGTGTGTCCTTGCGTCGATTCGTAGGGAATGTACTTTCTCCACGGAAGAACCATGCACCACTATGACGCTCTTGGTCTGAGTTCTTTGGTTCCCGGACCAGGCACATTGCCTTTTGGTCCCTCATGTGACAGGTGGCCCAACTGTTCCCAAATTTATAGTAAGTGTGCGTCGAGTCCGCTTGGACGATGTAAGGTAATCCCTGGCGAACAACGCCGCCGGAACATCGTAATCGGTCTTTGGGCGCCAGCGTCAATGTTGCAGAAACAGAAAAGGGCTTAGCTATTGCCAAACTTGGCGGACGGTCAGGGAGTGGTACAGTATTACACATCTAACTTAAGTCTGCGGCCGTATATTGCGCAATTTATTTGTTCATAGGTCAATAGCAACTTCTTGGGCTATGTCTTCTTCCTCACCCGGACGACATCCTCGACAAGTTCTATGCGGCCCCCACATTGACTGGTGCCGTCCTCGAGGTCCCACTCCGTGACTTGGAGAGCCATTTGCCCTTTGTGAATCATCATAACTTCCATGATTACGAGTGAAGTTTGCCGGAAAGTTCCCCACTCGTTCTAAACATACTCGCTCTTTTCTCAGTCACGCCTCTCATCACCGGAGCATCAGAGATGAGATACACTTGCCTAAACTGCCGCCCACGCTCGTGAGCCCCGGGCCCATCAACGTGGAGAGCTTCACAGAACATTTGCGTAACGCGCTCTCCCAATACACACATTCCCGAACTGACACAAATCCTCCGCGCAGGCCTTGGCACGTGTCCGTCTGCCAGTGCTTCTGCTCCCGAGACGCGGCCCATATTTGCATTCCGCCGCCGCATCCGCGTGGCCGCGTTCTCCGTCAAGCTCCCGAGCTACCCACACGAGTACGCAGGAGTAGTGAAGAGCGTCGGTGGCACGATCCTGTTCGGGAATGGATGGATGAGTGGGGTGGAGGCGCGCGGTGGCGCAGACGCAGAGGGGCGTCTGAGGGGCCTGAGGGGCGTGATGGTGGAAGAGGTCGTGCGGGGGAACATGATCTGGTACGGTATCGGTCAAGGTTGGCGTTGTCATTGAAACCTCCGATCATGCGAGGCATTTCGGGAGGCATTAGTCGAGCGGCGTCACCAGCCTGAGTTCTGTCATCGCTAGGTGTGCAATTTCGCCTGTAAGTTTCTAACGTGTCAGGTTCCAAAGTCAACCGTGATGGATAACTAGGAAATTGGGTTGCCGGTGCCCACCGGAGTTGATGGGGGATCTTTCGTTGCCTGCCCCCGCAACGGAACAGAAGGGCCGGCCTTAGCTTGGCAATGAACTTGGCGGTCCGCGTGGCTCCCGAAAATTCTCCTTCGCGTGTGCCAGTGGGTGCCCATTTCATGAGCCTCCTTCCGTCTAACTTATTTGTCAAGAAGGGTGAGTGGCGGGGGTAGAAGGCATGTTGTAATGAGAGGCTAAGCTTGTCGTCAGTATCACCCTGAAGCGCGACAGAGATGCCCACACGATCCTTCTCAATCAGACAGCCCTGATCGACAAAATCATCTCACCTGACCCTCAGGTACCACTAGACGAGGGGGAGCAAGAACGCCTGAACTTACTTCCATACCGCTCCCTAGTGGGATCGCTCATGTACGTCGCCAGTGGCTCGCGACCCGACATCGTTTTTGCTATCAGCAAACTGTCACGCTTTGTCAACTGCCATTGCGAAATCCACTGGCAGGCTGCGGTGCGTGTAGTGCGCTACCTGAAGGGGACGAGAAACTGGGCAATATGGCTCGGTGGCGTTGGCGGCCCACAACCTACTGGGATACAGCGACTCAGACTACGCCAACAATCCCGGTCCGCAAGGGCGACGCACCTTCCAAGTCATGAGCCCTGGCCTTGGCTGAGCCTCAAGGCCTGCACCTTGAGATCAATTCTTTCTCCGAACTTTCTTGGTCATCAGAGTTGCGCATATGTGAGGAACGGAACGTTGCACAGGTCAAGGTAGTAACGCCTCGTGTGAGTCTACATCAACACATGTAGTCAGGTATTTCTCAACGCAAGCCGCAACAGATTCTGCTAATTGTACTACGTACTGTGCTCTACCCAAGATTTTGCCAAGCTTTCCTGGTCCTCCGAGTCATTCGGACTCCCTCGTGACACCCTCAGCAAGTCCCTCAGTCAGACTCAATGTAGCGGTGCGACTGCCACGCTACGCCAAGTCAAGTGTAAAATAGAGTGAACTGTTGAGGGGGCACACTCAACTTAGCGCGGAGACAAGTCACGCGCTAGACGTACAGTCACAGTGGAGAGCGCAGAACGTATGGGTCTTTATACAAGGCCCTAACTGCTAAGATCACACTGTGGCACGCTGAGTGGAGAACCAAGAGGACAAGTTAGATTGGACTGAGGTAAGGAAGTACAATGAAATGCGCACCTGAGTGGAGAACCAAGAGGACAAGTTGGTTCCACTCAGGACGCTACAGGGATGTTTATATACACTACTGCGGCTGAGTACGAACTGAGTCTGAACACTATTACTAAGTGTATAGTAAGACTCCATGACTCAGGAGCTGACGCGTCGTGTCTATTAATAGCGCTATCTATTGTGCTGACTGATGCACTTGTCATAGCGCTTACGAGCGGCTCCACTTTGCTGAGTAAAACCTAATACAGCGAGTAAGCGTAATCTACTAAGCATGTTCTGGATCCTTCCAGACCCTTCTGTAACCTTCCGTCCTTATCTACCAATCAGAACTAACATACGTATAAGGGACCTAAGTCCCACGATCACGTGCACATGGGTGGCAAACCCCTGTGACTAACTCGAAGTCTCTGTACTTCGGCCCTTTATATCTCCCTTATATAAATCCGTATAGATACAGAAAAATAAGGAAAATAATACGCGTCCATGACATCACCCCCCTCCTTAAGGGTCGACGTCCGCGTTGGCCTCTGTGTACATATGAGAAGGCTGCCAAGGCAAGGACGCGTAAATGAGAGCCGCTATTTTTCTAGGTGCGCCCGGGTTAGAGGAGTGGAACTCCTGTACCTTATCCGGGGCGTGCGCTAGATTTTTAGCCGGTTCCCAAGTATCCTCGCCTTCACCGTAACCTTTCCAGCGAACTAGGTACTTAAGAGTACGACCAAAGAGTTTGCTGTCTCTTATATGGTCAACTTCGTACTCTTCTTCCCCTTCGACTGTGACGGGTTCGGGTGGAGGTGGCAAAAGCCCGTTAACTTCGTTTCCTTTGTAAGGAGAGAGGCGGTCTACATGAAATACATCATGGATCCGTAATGCAGGGGGGAGTGCAAGCTTGTAGTCGACGTCACTTAAGACTTTAGTGACTTCAAATGGGCCTAATTGCTTAGGTCCCAATTTGGACGACTGCTGATGTATCTTTATCTGCTTGGCTTGCAACCATACTTTATCCCCGACGTTGAAGACGTATGGCTTATGTCTTTGTTCAACGTCCATCTGCATTCGCCGTTTACTTAGGCGTAGAGCTGCCTCTGCATCCTTTCTTGAGGAAACTAAGTGTTGAAGACGCTTATCGAGCGTTGGGATACCAGTTGGCCTACCAGCGGGGATTGTGAAGTCAGGCGTATAGCCATATAGTAGCTCAAAGGGGGTGTGACCCGTGGCTGAGTTGAGTCTACTGTTGACTACAAATTCCGCTGTAGGGAGCAGGTCTGCCCAATCATCCTGTCTCTTACTAATGAACAAGCGCAAGTAGACTTCTACTTCTTGGTTTTTGCGCTCCACCTGTCCATTAGCTTGAGGGTGATAGGCTGTGGTGAGACCTGCGTCTATCCCGAGTCGCTTGTAGAGTGCCCGCATGCTCCTTGCAGCAAACTGGGGTCCCCTGTCGCTGATGACTTTGCGAGGGATCCCGTGCAAGGGGAAGACTTGCTCAAAGTAGATGGACGCTACCCCATCAGCCGTAATCTGAGAGGTCACAGGAAATAGATGGATCTGCTTGGTGTAGTGATCCACTATGTTAAGGATCATATCCTTTCCTCGTGACATGGGCAGTGGACCGATCAGATCGATTCCGACTAACTGCCATGGACCCTCAGGTACTTCTTGCGGCTGGATGATAGCCTTGGGGTGCAGATCTTTGCGATAGCGTTGGCATCGATCGCATCCTTCTACATATGAGCTTATGAAGCCTGCCATGCGTGGCCACCAGTAGTAGCGACTGACTAGCTCGATGGTTCCGTTTTTACCCGGGTGTCCTGTAGTAGTGCTATCGTGGCATGACTTTACCACGTCTCTGCGTAGGGCACGGTCGTTGGGTACATAGAGCTTTCCTCTATGGTAAACAAAACCGTCTTCTTCTTCCCACAGCGCAACTCCGTCTGTAAGAGCTTTAGGAGCGGTCTTTTGTAAGTTTTTAAGACCCTCTATAACTTCGGCTTCTTTAATAGACGCGAGTTTGATGCGGCTGCCTAGGGAATCCACTTCTGGGCGGAAGTGTGCTTGGGCGGCATTGAGGAAATGCTTAGGTTGTAAAACCTGGACCTGGCGGTTATCCTCATTGTCTCTGACATGGTCTTTCGAGAATCGACTGAGTGCATCGGCTTGCATAGAGTCTCCTTTCTTATAAGTGATCTTAAAGGCGAAGCGACTTAAATATAACGCCCAGCGTGCTTGCCGGCGATTTAAGTCTTTCATGCTTGCCCACCATTCCATGTTTTTATGGTCGGTGATCGCTTCAAAGGAGATGCCTTCGAGGAAGTGTCTCCAGTCCTCTAAGGCGCGGATTAAGCCGAGCATTTCTCTGTCGTAGATCTCGTAGTTGCGTTCTTCTTTGCTCATTGACTCTGAGCGATACGCAACTGGATGCCAAAGACCGTCTGGGTACTTTTGAGTAAGTATCCCGCCAGTAGCAAATCCTGAAGCATCAGTCTCGACTCGCGTAGGGAGGTTTGGGTCGTACACCTTTAGGATAGGTTCTTGTACGAAACGCTCCTTTAGCTTATCAAAGGCTTCCTGCTGTTTAGAATGCCAATGCCATGGAGTATCCTTCTTCGTGAGGTCATGTAAGGGTCGGGCGATAGCCGCGAAGTCCTTTATGAACCTACGATAGAAGTTGGCGAACCCAACGAAAGCTCTAACCTCTTTGAGCGTTGTGGGTGTGGGCCACTCCCTTACTGCAGAGACCTTGCCAGGGTCCATCTGCACTTCTCCGGGATGGATAATCATCCCTAAATACTCCATTTCGCGTTTCTCGAAATCGCATTTCTCTGGTTTGAGATATAAGTCGTAGTCTTGGAGACGTCTGAGCACCTCGCGAACTATGCGACGGTGGTGTTCTAGGTCTCGGCTGTAGATGAGGATGTCATCCATGTAGACTGCGACTTCTCCTTGTGCGATGAGATCGGCGAATACGGCGTTCATGAGGGCTTGGAAGGTAGCTGGGCTGTTTGTCATGCCAAAGTACATTACTTTTGGCTCATACAACCCGCGGTTGGTGACAATAGCACCCTTCCATTCGTCTCCGGCTCGGATTCGAATATTGTGATAGCCCCATCTAACGTCGAACTTTGTGAAGTATTCGGCTCCCTTCAATCGGTTGATAATGTCAGCAGCGAGCGGAAGCGGATAGCGGTTTTTAATGGTGATTTTATTAAGCCGCCTATAATCCTGCACTAGACGTAACTTTCCGTCTTTCTTCTTTATAAAGAATACTGGTGAGGCCATCGGTGACTTTGATGGGACCAGGTATCCCTTAGAGATGTGCTCTTCCAGGAACTTGTCTAGTTCCGTTTGCTCGTTTGGTGACATGGGGTACGATTTGACCTTCCAGTGCTTGACTGCATCTGGTTCTAGGTCTATGGCGTGATCCCATGGTTGATGCTCGGGGAGCCTCTGGGATTCCTCCTCAGAGAATACTTTTGCGAAGTCTCTATAGTGTTTTGGCACCATTTCTTCGAATGTTTTCTTAGGTTTGGCGGCTGTGGCTTTCTCTGCGATCTGCTGAGAGTATGTGAAGCCTGCCAGGCAGAAAACTTCGTCTTGGGCCGTATCTAACACTTTCTCCGCAAGGAGACGGCGACGTTCCATACGGTTCGCCATTATGCGCGTCACCTCTATCTCAAGCTCCGGTTGCGCTATTTCAGCGGTGGAGTTGAGACGCATTGTGCCTTCCTGCCAGTCTATGTTGGGGTTCCGTAATCTGAGCCAAGGTAGTCCCAGTATGACGTTCTCTGGGCCTAGTGAAGTGACTAAGAAGTCATGACTATCTTCACTGGGGCCGACTTGCAGAGTAAGTCTGACTTTATGGGTGATACTACCGGCTTCGTTGAGTGTCCCGTCTATATTGTATAGGGTGATGGGATGCTCAAGAGGAACCTGCAACATCTTGTGGCGGTCAGCGTACTTTTTGTCCAGGAACAACGAAGTTGCTCCGGAGTCTACCATTGCTGCTACTTTTACAGTACGATGACATCCTTTTAAATACACAGAAATATGAAAGTGTGATTTTTTATCTTTTGTTTCGGGAATAATAGTTGAAGACAGTGCTGCATCAGAAATCATCACGTGCGGCGCTGCTTCGAAAGAAAGTGGAGCAACAGGAACACTACTAGTATTGTTCATCTCCGAGGCAGATGTAGATGTGGTTTCAGAAAGTCCAGAAAGAGAAACATCACTACTATCTAACTTACAGGTAGAGGAAGAATTTGTATGAATTACAGGAGATGAGTCCGAAACGAGGCGAGAAGAACGTAAACATATTTTACAACTACATGAAGCCGAGTCATCTACTGTAGAGGGGCCGGTCGCAGCTATACGCGACCCCTTAACTAAAAAGCCGCCCGAATAGCGTCCAGCTGTTCTTGTTGGCTTTTCATCAACTCCAATAACTTAGCTACGTCTACCTGTGGCGTCTTTGCTGGAGTTGTACTTGTTGAAGCGGCTGTTGCTGCGGTATTCGAGGATGATGATGGTGGGCCGGGGGATTCCGTGGTTGCTGCAGCTTTCGCTTTAGCTGGTTTCCCCATTTTCTTTACTTGACAGACGGTGCTCCGGTGTCCAACTCTTTGACAGTGGTTGCACACGTCTCTCTCGTGGTTTCCATCCTTCTTGACGTGCTCGGTTGATCCGCAACCGTAGCACTTGCCTTTCATCCATTTCTGGTACTCTGCGACTGTTTTGAAGATTTCCCCTTTCTTCTGGGTGCCTTGCTGACGTGTCGCGTCTACTTGCATGGCATTAGGGTCCGGGGTGTGTACATTGTGAGATGTAGAGGGTTTCCCGCTCTTTTCGCTTTTGCGCTGACGTATGCGCAGGTCTATGGTTTGTACAGCTTTCTTCAATTCGTCGTAGGTTTTTTGGGGGAGGTTGGACCATGACAAGACGTCCTTGATGTCCTCGTTGAGTCCATCGTAGAATCTTGTGTGTAGGTCTGCCTCAGACCACCCAGTCTGCCCTGAGTACTGTTCGAATACCGACGTGTAGTCGGCGACTGGCTTCTTTCCTTGTCTGACTTTCTTTAGCTCTTCACGAGCTGTTTCTGTGACGTCCAGAGGGCTGAACCTGCGGTTGAACTGTTCAGTGAACCCGTCAAAGGTTCCTCCAAACGGAGTTCCTCCCTTATTGGCCTGCTCCAAGAATGGGAGGGCCCAGGTTTTTGCGTCTCCTTCCATCAAGTTGAGAGCTGCCGCGATCCAGCGGTGCTCGTCGATATACCATTTGCTGTCTGCAGCATGCCAGGTATTCATGGCGTCTCCAGATGATCCTGCCCAGTTACGGAAAGCGGCCAGGAAGTGACGGGCGTCTGTAGAGTCGCCTTTCCCATCCCAGGCTTTGGGACGGGCCACTACTTCCTTCTGCTTTCCTGACGAGGGGCGACTCGCGCCTATGGTCACTTGCGTGGTTAGGTCGGCAACCTGTTGCGCAAGTTGACCCATGGCGAGGCCCAATTGGTTGATGAGTGCTAGGCAATCATCGATGGTAGGCGGGGGAGCAGGAACTGGAGGGACTGTGGGGGGTAATGTGGAACTGCCGGGGTTGCTAGCCATTTCGTCTAACTTTTTCTGTCTCTCTTTTCTCTCTGCCTCTTCTTGTGCCTTTCGAAAGTTGTCTAAAAGAACAAGCTGTTCGTCTGGCGAGATCTCGTCCCAGTCTTGGATACGAGAGATGAACTCCTTCTCTGCTTTAGTTGGGGGAGGAAGGGCGAACTTCGAGCGAGCTCCTTGTGGATACTGAGCTTGAGCTAGATGAGCCGCTTGTTTCCCCTTGCGAGGAGCCACGTTCGGATGGGGGAGGAGAGGGGAGGTGAGGGACTAGGTTGGCTGCGAAGCTGACTAACTGTGGGGTCGTGTACCCGGTGTCTTCGACTATGCCGTAGAGGCCGTAGAGCTCGAGGAGAGGTCTGCTGTATGCTGGATCGAAGTAAATTGCCTGAACGTATTGTTCAGCAAGGTTGCGTGGTGCTTCTTCCAATTGGAAGTGAGGGATCCGGATGACAACGTTGTTCTCGTCGAGAATGTCTTCGCCTGACTGGGCGAGTGTTTCTTGGGAGGAGGAATGTGCGGAGTGAAAGGATTCCGCAGAGACGGTGGAGGATGGTGAAGCAAAGATAGGTGAGGGGACCCGGTCTTCTTCGGACTGGTGGTCCCGGAGTACGTGAAGCGATGCCGAGGCAGAGGCTTGAATTTCGGGGGTGGGGATAGGTGATATGGATGCTTGTCTCCTCCTGAAGACACTTCGAAGACGGGCACGAAGGTTCGCGAATGCGCGAGGCAGTTTGGAAATGGGATGGGTGGAACTTAGGACGACGTGTTACGACGAGCGCGAAACGCTAACTCGAAGATGAATGGAATGCCCTATCAAGCGAGACCAATACACAGTGATTGTTTCACACTGCGCGAGGCTGCGGCGATAAAGGGACACTCAGGAATGGGGTAGGGAGATGTGTAGAGCCACAAGGCTGTCTGCCTCAGTCTTCTCGACCTGTTGGCTGCCTCTCACACCGAAGTGCTCTCAAACTTTTCTGTTTACTACGCGTACAGCTGTCGCAGGCTAGGCCTGGCTGGCTCAATGTCTAACTGCAGCTTATCTGGCGTGGTGACCAGTTCTGCAGCTAGTACCCGGATGTCGAACTGTGACCAGATACGACAAACAAGGGCAAGCACAATCTATGCCGATTTTACGGACACTAGAGTTGTACCACAAATGCACAGATTCTGCTTACGGAGGTCCACAGGCAAAGAGTGAGGTGGATAACACAAGGGACTGATGGTCGTCAACCACCTAGAAGGGATAATAACGAAGCTGGTGAGCGCGGGGCTCAGGAGTGTGAAAGGAACTTGTCCTAATGTAGCGGTGCGACTGCCACGCTACGCCAAGTCAAGTGTAAAATAGAGTGAACTGTTGAGGGGGCACACTCAACTTAGCGCGGAGACAAGTCACGCGCTAGACGTACAGTCACAGTGGAGAGCGCAGAACGTATGGGTCTTTATACAAGGCCCTAACTGCTAAGATCACACTGTGGCACGCTGAGTGGAGAACCAAGAGGACAAGTTAGATTGGACTGAGGTAAGGAAGTACAATGAAATGCGCACCTGAGTGGAGAACCAAGAGGACAAGTTGGTTCCACTCAGGACGCTACAGGGATGTTTATATACACTACTGCGGCTGAGTACGAACTGAGTCTGAACACTATTACTAAGTGTATAGTAAGACTCCATGACTCAGGAGCTGACGCGTCGTGTCTATTAATAGCGCTATCTATTGTGCTGACTGATGCACTTGTCATAGCGCTTACGAGCGGCTCCACTTTGCTGAGTAAAACCTAATACAGCGAGTAAGCGTAATCTACTAAGCATGTTCTGGATCCTTCCAGACCCTTCTGTAACCTTCCGTCCTTATCTACCAATCAGAACTAACATACGTATAAGGGACCTAAGTCCCACGATCACGTGCACATGGGTGGCAAACCCCTGTGACTAACTCGAAGTCTCTGTACTTCGGCCCTTTATATCTCCCTTATATAAATCCGTATAGATACAGAAAAATAAGGAAAATAATACGCGTCCATGACACTCAAGGCAAGACTCAAGGTCAGACTCTTTCAATTTCTCGCCCATTTGGGCCATTTCTCTGCCAAATCAAAGACATGATGTCTAGTGACTCCTCAGCATGCTCTGATATATATTTTGTCAAAATATGCTGTGTTGCAAAGTTGGCAAAATGGCGCTGATGTCGGGACTTGATTTGGAAGGGCTTACTAAGATCTGTTCGCAATGGTGGTGCCCTTACGATGCTCTGATTGATGTCTCTTTTGTCGTCTTTGAGGCCACGAAGCGGTTCTACCATTCATTTCCCATTGAACTAACTTAGGGTTGGGATTGGCTGTCGCGGGTCAATCCCGCGACTGTGACTTTTGACAGACTCTTCGTGTTTCTCCCTGTTCTAGAGATCATCCCCCTCCGTTCGATCGATGTCTCTTCGCACGAGTGGTGAAGACACTAGGCTCCACTAGAGCCGTAGAGGTGAGTCGTCGTGTCTCTCTCCTCCGAAGGAGAGGTGACATCGCTGGGACTGTCACGATAGCACTGGCAGGCCGCACGTTCGGCACTCCTCGATATCATCATTGAAGCCATGACTAGGAACTAAAAGGATCACGGTTTCAAAGATTTTTCGACTGTATCCCTCCTTGAGAAGTTCGACATGAGATCCCATTGCTACGGCAATTGGATCCCATGTGGTTACTTCAATTTCACGACGTTTCCAGAAGACGATGGACTTGCATTGACAGATGAAGCTGCTGGATACCAAGACATATCATACATATGCCCTAGTGTGTAGCCTGCGCCATCAGTCGTCCACATGGGCGGCAACGGGGGAACATTTGGGGCGAGTCTTTGTGAACGATTTGACCAAATTCGATGTACGTCGCGACGGTGGGCCCACGTTCGTTATTTCTTGCCCGCCACCGGGGCGGGTGAGGTGGTCCGTGACCTCCACCTACAGGAGACGGATGAAGACAAATGGGGTTCGAACGGGCAGTGCTTACCGCTTCGTCAGAACATCGACTACTCAATGGCCCAATTACACAGCCTTCTGAAACAACCTCGACGCCCACTTTGCGAAAGTACATACCCGAACCTTCGGGGCCCTAGCCGCGCAGAGTTCCTGGGCGGCTCTCCATCAACCCGGGCCCGAGACAAAGGAAGTGGGTGATGGTCCCTTTCGCCTTACGTTCAACTACCCAGTCCACGTCAATGGTCCATTTACGAAATGGGTTAGGTTAAGACGGACTTTGAGGCACCTGTCGTCCTTCACTCCCCTCTAATGTCACACACGTGCCTCCCGCCCTTACATAGTGAGTACTCCAGTTCCCTGGATTTTCAAATGGTTTCCGGACCACCTCAGTGCTAAGTTTGCATGGAGCATTTGTCTTTTTCGAGGCGTCTTCACTCTTTACGCAGTGCGCAGGTTTGACATTTCGGCTGTGAATGCTCTCGAAGTTTGACCCCCCGGTCCGGCGCTTGTTTATACTTGAATTCCGAACAACTCTGAACGCATCGCTCTTGTTACCCAAATGACTCTATCGTGTTGATACCCTCGAGAAATTTGACCTTTCCCCTAGTTCGCAAGGCACACCACCTGACGAGGTCCGTTGTTTAAGAGGTTAGGAACGACCTGCAGATGCGGGGAAACCCAAATAGAAGACAATGTTTACGACACTCTTGCCCATGGATCGCTACCTCTTAATCTCCGCTTCCCCGACCCGGGGCCGCCAGTGTGCTCACGGACCTGCCACACTGTTGCACGTGCATTACATACGTACGAGTGAAAGGTATAGTGGCTGTGGTTTTTCCTGCTGGAAGGTGACAAGACCTAGACAATTCGCTTGCCCCTGTGCAGGAAAAGGTCCCAAGATCCGTACTGGTCGGTAAATGAATTCCAGGGTTCGTGTTATGTTCCGTTCCATTAATGTGTGGACAAACGGTGATAATATGAGACCGCGTGTCGGTATGATCGTAACACAGTCCGTCCACACGCAGGCACGCATCGCAATAACGGACACCATTCCCAACCCCTTCATCGTGAGTTCTGGATCCGGTTTTCTTTCGGATCATGTGAGGATGGCTGGTCATGCTTCTAGAAAATATTGCGGATCAGTGGTCAAAACTCGGGACGCTCCGAATCGCACGCCAGTGTCGGTTGTCGCAAATGTCTACTAGCGTACATGTCACCCCTCAAGGGCAATTATCCAGTAGCAGCTTCTCTGGATGCCCGGACGTGGAGAGACCCGCAATAAGCATCGTACTTCTATGGCTACACGACTAGAACTCGGCTTGACGCTAAATGATTCGACCCCGTCATCTGCGAGGACTGATTGGCCGGATGATAGTAACGTTTCTGCGGTGCGCGCATCTATGGTGCCTAATTGTCGACTTGGACGCCATGAATGTCCCTGAAGTTCTTGATGCCCTTACTTTCCATCGGGTCGTGTCGGCCTCCGAGTCACTCAAGTTGCCACTTAGACCACCGCTCTTGGAAAGCACAGCAGCAATTACCCCAGTAGAAATAGTGTACGGCGAACGTCAATCCCGGCCAGAATGCCTTCAGTCCGCTGACAGTGCGAAACTATCTAGCCGCGCCGGTAGATCCAAGGGCAAGGGCAAGTCCAAGGCAAGGTCCAAGGGGTAAACCTGGCTGTTCAAACGTTCAAGTTTTGCAGCATTATTGTTCTTTTGTGTCAATCTACTTTCTATACCGGGACGGTCGCCGAAGCAGTTTATGATCGTGCGTCGAGCCCGACCACATTAACGAGAGGGCTGGTCTGGGCCGCACGAGTTTACGATAGAGCGTCACGTGGATGTCTTAGAACCGAACGGGCCGTAGCCCGGGCTCCTCATGGGGGATTTGCTGCGGCATTTAGACCTACAAAGCTTGCTACAAAGGCTCGAAATTATCGGAATTGTCTATTCCGCTGCCCGTCTGGTTGTACTGACATGGTGCCTCGGCGGCACCACCGCACTTAGTGCGCAACACCTGTCCACCTGCTCACTGCACATGGCCGCCGTGACTTGTTCGCCTCCGAGTCCATAATGACCGCGTGACGCTTGGAGTGCGAGTATATAAAGAACGCAGAGTAGGTGGTCTGTTGCAGCCATCGAGACTTTGCCATGCTTCGTCTGTCGATTCTCCTTTCTTCTTCTGTATTCTTTGGCCAGGTGGGTATTCGGCTTATGGTTTATGTCCTCAGATGCACCCAGAGCCTAAACGTTTTGATCAACAGGCCTTAGCTGCCTCAGTGCGTCCTAGAAGCGACCCTTCAGGATGGACGTCATTCCGATGCCTGGAGTGAGTTCCCTCTTTCATGCTCCAGATATATTCGGTTGAGCGGACCATTTTCTCGTTTGTAGAGATGGTGGTAGCCCTTTTCATCTCCCACTGCTCAATGGCGCCTCGTATGATGATCACGCGAATATGACCATAGAAAGTTGCGCTGCCTTCTGCGATAGCCAGTCGGAGTCATACCGCTTTATGGGCCTGACTGACGGCTCTCACTGCTGTACGTCCCCTGTGGAGGATATCACATCGTGTTGCTGAATTGGGTGCTCTTATCTAGCGTGCGACAATTTCTTCGAGTATATCTTCCAGAGGGCAGGTAGCCAGGCGTGCAGCAGCAAGCCCTGCAGCGGCAACCCGTCCGAGGTAAACTGTGGTGGCCCATCTGCAGCCAGTACCTATCAGAAGACCGACTCGACTTTCGTCATCCCGACCCCAGTCCCATCCGTTGGCCTGTGGACGAGCCAAGGTTGTTACAGGTCAGTGAACGTACACGTATCCTGATGGCAGCGCTGACCATATTTCAGTGACTCGCCCAGCTCTCGTGCTCTGCACGCCAGCGTTGATGCTGGCGATACTACAGTGGAGTCCTGTATCGCAGCCTGCCAGGCACAAGAACACACGCTGGCTGGCGTAGAATTCGGGCAGGAGTGCTGTGCGTATATTCCTCTGGCTCAGATTTACTGCGGTATTCACTGACGAATAAACGTCAGGGTGTGGCGAGGAGATTGATCATGGTCAAACGTTTGTTGGAAACGACAATGGGATCAGGCACGGAAATTTCCGGCCATTCCCAGATAATGCATACTGCAACATGCCTTGCCAAGGCAACCCTACCGAATTATGCGGCGGGGCGGGCAGGATCAACGTGTACAGCTTTACGGGAACATATCCTATCGGAGCCTCTGTCGTGGCGGCCGCTGGCGGGTGGACGTCTCGGGGTTGTTACAGGTACAGTTCGGTCGTTGCTAACCTTGTCTCTCCAACGGAATGTTGATTGCTTCGAAAGCGACTCGACGTCCTCGCGCTCCCTTGAGCGCCGTGTCGATCCAGGGGATGTGACGGTGGAATCGTGTGTGAGCACCTGTCAGTCACAGTCTTTCACTATCGCCGGTCTCGAGTTTGGCCAGGAATGCTGTACGTCCACCAACCACTCTTGACGCTGTTGTCGGTGCTGACTAACGGCTGGTGGTTAGGGTGCGGTAATCAGATCCAGTCTCCTGGAGCTTCCATTGCACAGAGCTCGTGCAACAAAGCATGCACCGGGGACAGTACGGAAGTCTGTGGTGGGCCCGACGCGTTGCAGATCTACTATTAGTGATTGCACAATAGTATTTACAATTTCTACATTATAGTTCTGTAAGGATAGCCCCTGTAAGGACACCTTGCGAGCTGAATTCAAGGCCTAGTGACTCTTCAGTTTTTCCTCCTGCGGAAAGGCTTCGGAACAATCGCTTGCGTACTAGAGAAGTCGAAAATCCGGTACATACTGATTGGCCAAACAAGTGAGCCCAAGCGAGACTCCAATATTATTGTTTTTCTGTCCAGATATAAGTAACGTCATTGATTGCGGACTGATGGCCTGTCCGAACGAAGGGCCGAATATAGCAAGTGGTACCACTGACATTGCGTGCGAAAACCGGTTGCAGCCAAATTATGACGCCTTCAGTTATGACGCTTTGAACGAGGAACCGTCCCAAGTTGACAAGCTAAAACCGTGGCTCCGTGACACCTGCTTTGTTAATGGGCCCAAGCCAGAATATTCTCGGGAATACCTACGGGCCACGGCGAGCTATCGATGCCGAAATTTTATCATTAGAGGAATCCATCCGGGCGTTGAGGCCAAGGTTGAGGCATCGCCGCAACGAACTTGCTCGGAGTCGCTCCTATCTCGTCTCTACTTCCCGAAGTCTTCGTCGCATTATTCTCCTTTGTGCGTTTACGTATACCAGACCACTAGATACTAGTTGAAGAGGCGGGCCAACCAACACGTCTACGTGTAGCCCGCGTCCGCTAATATGGGTAGTGACAGCGGCGTCCGGTGGTCGCAAAGAAGCACATGGCAGTGCGACATCTAGAGCGCAGTTGGGTTCCTGGAGTATCAGGCGCCCGCCCCCCGGACTTCGCCGTTCGCTGGGACATGCGGGCGCCCGGGATAGAGTACTAGTATTACACATCCAACAACATCTACTAAGTTACGGCCGTCACAGTATATATGCTCGGGAGTTATTTGTTCAAAGGCCAATAGCAACTTCTCGGACTAGGTCTTCTTCCCAAACATTTGCTAGTGGCGTCTCGGATGAACCCTCTGAGTAGACAAGTCATGAGTCATATGCGACTCCCACATCGACACTTGCCTTTGGCTTTGGCCCACGAGCATGCCCAGGCTGTTCTTGAGGCCTTGAGGTCCTGCGCCATCACTTCAAGAGACACTTGCCCTTTGTGAGCCACCTTAGGTTTCACAAGCGTTTGTCCTTGGCACCGGCTGAGTCCGCGGGACCATCAAAGCTGAGCCCATCCCGCCATCTACTACCAACTCAGCAACAGACACCACCAACACTGACCTCTCCGAACTCGTTCATGGCCTCGGGATCGCAGGCTTCGGCACGTCTTTGTCTGGGTCCGCTCTCGAAAAGCGGCCTACATTTGTATTACACCGCCGCATCCGCGACGACCCCGCATTCGCTGTCGAGCTCCCAAGCTACCCTCACTCCGATTCGCAGTAGTCTATAAGGGTGTCGGCAGCACGATCCACGATCTCGTTCAAGAGTAGATGGAGGACCGTGATCTGGTATGGTGTCGGCGGCTGGGCGTCGCGCGACCGGTGGATGGGCATCAACCCCGACCTTTTCGTTTATGCCTTCTCTGCTCTGCTCTTCCGAGTGACAGCTATCTCTAATTCTCCCCGCTTCGCGTGCCAAGTAATGTCGGCCCTCTTCCCGTCGAAGCTCATCCTCAAGGAAGAATCGTCGCCTTCTGTTTATGGTTCGGCATGCGGCCGCTCCAGCACATCGGCATCTCGTTTACGGGTCGCCTGCTGCTGCTCCAGACGTACCTCGCCGAGTCCACCTGGTATATCAGGCGCGGCGCCAACGCGCTGTCCTTCCTGGACTTGTATACCGCGATACACGTGGCTATTCGCTCCCGCTGGAGGCAGGCGCCCGGAAGCGTGTGGCTGCGCATCATCCAGAGCACGTTCGGTTCTCGGAAGAGCACACGACGAAGATCGGGCGTATGCTCGCGGACTTCGCTGCGCCCTGGGGCACCCGCACGCCAGGGTACTTTCCGCGTTCGCTGCTGCCGACGAGAAGGTGCGCACTGAGGCAGCACTCGAGGGTATCGAAAGACCGGATGGGACGTCGTACCAGTTGCTGGAGTCACTTTCGATCGGATGAGACGAGAACGAAGGCAGGTCTATTGGATCGGGACGGTTTCCCGATGTCGGACGTGTATGGCGCAACGCATAATTTACTATTGTACATACAGTACACCATCGCCGCTCATTCGTTAACATATGATGTTAGACCATCTATTTCCAGTGAAGCATCAGTATTTGGTACTGGTACGGGTCAATCTCGCGCTATTCTACGAAGAGGGTACAGGAGCACGCGGGCGAGACTCGGAGATGACCTTCATCGCCGCTGCCCTAAACGCATGAATGTTTAACCACCACCTCGGCCCGGGAACGCCCTCCTGCATCCTGGTCGCATCCTCCATTTTATTCATTGCCTCATCGATGTGAGCACCGGACTGTCCCTCCAGCATGTTCCCCAAGAAGACCAGAAGCTCATCAGTAAGGTATCTTGGGAAAGCAGTATCCGACAAGAGGCCATGGTCGAGTATAGCCAAGTCGCAGATGAGGTTGAGAATGACTTGCTGTGTCCCGATAGAATGCTTGTATTGCCTCCATTCGGATGTGATGGTTCTGAACGTTCCGACAATAATGGCAGAGTGGGCTTCAGGTGACAACGATATGTATAAGTGTTGTTGGGTCACGAGGAAGAAATATTCGACCCAATATCCGAAGCCACCGCCGTCACGGAAGTCTTGCAGGCGATACAGTTGTCGTTCCATCAGATGTCGTCTACGAACGCCTGTCCAATTGCGCCCTGGGTTGTCCAACTCGCGCCACACTATCCTCAGGCTCCCGCGCATCCTTATGTAGGCCTCGTCACCTCGTCCGTCGATGACGTCGCGCAATTGGGAGGAATAGGAACATAAAAATCGCAGGCGCTGATGTAGGAATATGAACTGGGGTAGGAATGTGGGCCGGTCTTCGGTTGGATTGAAAAATTGCATCGGCTTCATGGGTTCAGTCGGCTCGAATTCATCGAAATATACGCCATGCAGATTTAAAATCAAACCATTACCGTAGGAAGCGACGGATTCATTGATCCTATATATCGGCATATCGATGTCGGCTACGCGACCCGTTGCAAGAGCGATGCGTTCGAGCTCAGAGATGTCGTCCTGGTGATCGCGTGCCAGGACCTCCTTGACCTGCTCTTCCGTCGCTTCCTCATCTGACGGTCTGAGTATTTCGCGCAATCTATAGAAACAAAATTGCCTCGCGGTCTCGAAATAATTGTCGATCCTTCGGGCATTCTTGAGCGCGTTTTCATCGATATCGCCATTGAATGTTCGCTCGTTACTGTCTTCCGACGTTCCGAACCGTAACTGTGAAAGGTTATAGATAGCAAAACGCGCATCCTGCTTTGTGCTATTGTCGCCTAGCATTCCTTGATTGACGATCACAAAAGCTAGGCAATCCAAGCGTACAACGAATAACCCGTCAGATCCCGGTGCCTGGGCGTAACGCCCGACCGAGTCGTAGAGTGGGTGGAATAGCTTTCTAAGATCTCCGAACATCTCCAGTCTAATATTGGCAGTGATCACGAGTGACGCCGCCGTTTCGACACATCCCCGGGCGCGCTTATGCCATAATTCCTTGTTTGCGAAGATGCTGTAATTGTCGCATGTACTAACCAGGTGTCGAACACGCTTGCAGAGATCATAGATGGCAAGATCTCCCTGTCCATAGAGATCATCGGGCACCACGCTAAAGAGGCGACGGGTCACCGTCACATCAGTGACATCACGAGGGGTGCCATTCGCGATTCTTATCCCAAGAATACGTGCAAGAGGTTGAAGGAGGCGGAGAGGATGGCTGGCGTGTCGGAAAAGTGGGGAACGGTGATGTGGTAGAACCTGGAGATCTCCATCGTTCTGTGATATGACTGTCATGTCATTCGGTCTGGCGTGAGCGCCTTGATGGTGTGTTACTTGAGAAGCCTTTCTCCATACGTCGATTCCCCAATTAGAGGTAAAAGCACCAGGGATAGCCATCACGAATGTCTCCATCTCGTCATCCTCTGTCCGATTATCGATCAGCCATCGAATTGCCCGAACGTCACGATCTTTGCGTTCATCATTCTCTTCCATCGCCAGCTGCATCTGCCCTTGTGATATGTTCGAGCTCACGGGCTTGATGGTTCCACCAGATGCGCGATCCAAGTAGCTTCGCGGATGCACCTTCTGCCTCAGATACCATATTAGGCCAGAGAATGGGTTTCGAAATGGAGCTTGCGGCTTGATGACAGGAGCAAACATGCTGAACACGTAAAGAAACGTGCAAATGGTGATCGGGACGACGGTGGTGACGCCGACGGTGGTGTTCACATTGAGGAGCGAGTCACCGAGTCCTAGGAAGAATAAGAAGAGGGAGACGTGGACGAGGCCTGGAACAGATTCCGCCACCACGGGCATATACCATCCTTCTGCGCCTTCGTATAGATATTGGCGCAGTCGGGCACTCTTCAGGGGGTTGCTATACCGCTGGAATACGTGCATGTAGTCGCGTACCCATTGTTGGACGAGAGTTGCAAGGAGCGCAGCAGAAACACTGAAGACGAGACTCATGAACCAGAAAGCGTTGACCCGGACATCAGAGGGATTTAGATCGAAAGCGTATGTTGGAAGCGGAGCGGATGAAATGGAGACCTGAGGTGCGATAGAGGAAACTTGCTGGGAGATCTGAGCGAGTAGTGCGACATTCTGTTGCTGGTAGAAGACCATCTGCTGAGCCGGATCGGGTCGAAGGTCATGAATCTTATCGACGAGAAAGGAAGTGAGAGCAGCGGAGAATAAACCGGCCTTGACGACAGTACAGTACGTGAACTCAGGGAGAACGTGATGATAGTAATATAAACACGCACAAATATGAGGACGCCGTCCATATCGTCTTTGAGAGATTGGATGCGGGCTGCGTCGTGGCTCATTGCTTCCTTCAGTTGCAGAGACCACAAGGCGTTGGCATTGTCATTGAAATCCCCTATCATGCGAGGCATTCCGGGGGGCATTGGTTGAGCGGCGGAGTAGGAGTTAGGAAGTCCATCATGGTCACCAGGCTGATCAATTGGGCCTGCAAGTTTCTAACGTGTTAGGTCCCAAAGTTATTAGGATAGCAAGAAACTGTGCTGTGCTCACCGAAGTCGGTGGGGCCCGTAGGGATATCTTTCGGAGGCTCTGCCTGCGCCTGCGAAGAAGCCGAGCCGGCTTCGGCTTCACCAACTGCATCCTCCACTGGTGCATCACTTCCGGTGGTTCCTAAAACTTCACCTTCGCGTCCAGACGTGTGGGTACTCATTTCATGAGCCTCTTCCCGTCCAACCTCTTTATATGGAAGGTGAGCAGAGAGTACAAGACATGTCGTAATGCGCACCGTCGTCCTCGGGTTGAGCCTCAAGGTCGGCACCTTGAGGTTTATTTCTTCTCCGGGTTTTCCTAGTCATCAAAGGTTGTTGTGCAAGTAAGAGGGCAGAGGAAGGAACGTCACACAGGTGGCCGTTAGAACGAAGCGAGGAACGAGGGGAGGGCGGCGCATGCCTTCACTCGCTCGCATGCAATCTTCCGACGACATTCATTTGCAACGTCAATCAGGTACGAATCACGAGTCTGCTTTGTTCACCCACGCACTGCCCAGGGCGACTACTTCTGTTTGTTTCTCTCCTTTTTCGCTGATTTCACCTAGGCGTTGAACGTTGAACGGAGGAATTGGCGTGGCCATCTTGATAGGCCCCGCACTTCCTCACGGGGTGTATCTCGCTCTCGCCCTCAGGCTTCTCACACATGTACCGCTTACCGGGGATTATACGGATGTTGGCGCGTCGGCGCCGAACAAGCTGTTCCCACAGCTCGCCACACCCCTTCCATACCTTGGGGCTGCGTATCGTGGCCGCTCGTGCGACAGCACAACCTGGTGTCCCTTCTTCCACCCTCCTTCCCATCTTTCCCGTGCTAAATATGTATGTGCGCGCGCAGGAAACGCTGCTAGAGGCGATCTCTGGCTTGCGATCTCACGTTCATTGTGAGTGGGGCGTCGCGTTATGAGCTGGACGACGAGGCGATGGTCTCGGAGCACTTGGCACACTCACGATGACATCTTCCTTCTCAAGGGCCATGTGTGGTTCGGGGTAGTGCGAGTAGGTGGTGCCATTCTTCAGTTACGCCTTTCATCGCATCTTGGTCGTATATGCTTTAAGCGCGTCACCGGAGCTGATCAAAGACATGTACTACAAGGCACCCATCCCCAAATTGCCCACAGCCGTAAGCCCGGTCGCACCACTAAGAAACTCTTGCACATTTGGGTGATAGGATGCCCGTGTCATGTCTCCTGGATGTTGTCACCCGTACACAATGCCTAAAATGACTTCCACCAGTACTACGACGCCCACCTTGGATGCTTTCCAGACTGCCTGCAGAACACTCCCCAAACGAGGCACTAGAGCACTCTATTTCTCCCCGCGTACAACTTCACGTCTGACCTCGCAGCCGGGGTGCGCGACTCAAAAACGGACCGGCCGCATATGCAGAATTGTCTTCGGGAGGGTACAGGCTCGACCATCCTCGGACAGGTCATAGAGGGCGCATAACCCGCATTCTCCTAGTACACGTCCCCAATAACGTCCCAAATAACTGGCACGCAAAATCTTCCGTACACCACTCCCAGGCCTGGCACAGGCCGCAGTCCGTGGGACCGACCAAACTGAGCTCACTACTTCGTCCTACTCTACCAACTCAGCAACGGACACTACCAATACTGACCTCTCGGATCTCGTGGATGACCTCGAAATCGCGGGATTCACACGTCTTCTGTGTCTGTTCCCGAGAAGGAGAAGCGGCCCACATTTGCGTCCAACAGCCGCGTTCCCTGTCAAGCTCCCGACCGACCCCCTACTCAATAAGCAGCTGTTATGCAGAGCATCGTTGGCGCGATCCTCGTTCGGAATTGGACGGAGGAGTGGCTAGCAGGCATGTGTGAGCGGTGGCGCAGGCGCAGAACCATCGTCCCTGGTTTCCGTTTCACCGTGCAGCGGCTCTGGCCTCTCTCTGCGAGTCTCCTGCAACGGCTCTGGATGTACCTTTCCGTATCCACGGCCTGGAACATCGGGCGCGGCGCCTATCGCAGACTTCTATGCGGCGACAGACACGTGGCTATCCGCTCCCGCTGGAGGCAGGCCCGGAAGCACGTGGCCGCGAATCATCCCAGAGCGCGTTCGGCTCTCAGAAGAGCACACAACGAAGATCGGGCGTATGCTCGCGGACTTCGCTGCGCGCTGGGGTACTTTCCGCGTTTGCCGCTGCCGGCGAGGAGAGGTGCGCACCGGGGCAGCACTCGAGGGTATCGAAAGCATGGACGGGACGTTATTCGTGCCAGTTTGCCGGACTCACTTTCAATAGGCTCGGATGGGACGAGAACGAAGCCAGGTCTATGAGACCGGGACGGTTTCCCGATGTTGGCGCAACGCGTAATTTACTATTGTACATACACCATCGCCGCTCATTCGTTAACATATGGTGTTAGACCATCTAGTTCCAGTGAAGCATCGGTATTTGGTACTGGTACGTGTCAATCTCGCACTATTCTACGAAGAGGGTACAGGAGCACGCGGGCGAGACTCGGAGATGACCTTCATCGCCGCTGCCCTAAACGCATGAATGTTTAACCACCACCTCGGCCCGGGAACGCCCTCTTGCATCCTGGTCGCATCCTCCATTTTATTCATTGCCTCATCGATGTGAGCACCGGACTGTCCCTCCAGCATGTTCCCTAAGAAGACCAGAAGCTCATCAGTAAGGTATCTTGGGAAAGCAGTATCCGACAAGAGGCCATGGTCGAGTATAGCCAAGTCGCAGATGAGGTTGAGAATGACTTGCTGTGTCCCGATAGAATGCTTGTATTGCCTCCATTCGGATGTGATGGTTCTGAACGTTCCGACAATAATGGCAGAGTGGGCTTCAGGTGACAACGGTATGTATAAGTGTTGTTGGGTCACGAGGAAGAAATATTCGACCCAATATCCGAAGCCACCGCCGTCACGGAAGTCTTGCAGGCGATACAGTTGTCGTTCCATCAGATGTCGTCTACGAACGCCTGTCCAATTGCGCCCTGGGTTGTCCAACTCGCGCCACACTATCCCCAGGCTCTCGCGCATCCTGTTGTAGGCGTCGTTACGTCCGTCGTTACGTCCGTCGATGACGTCGCGCAATTGGGAGGAATAGGAACATAAAAATCGCAGGCGCTGGTGTAGGAATATGAACTGGGGTAGGAATGTGGGCAGGTTTTCGGTTGGATTGAAAAATTGCTTCGGGTTCATGGGTTCAGTCGGCTCGAAATCATCCAAATATACGCCATGCAGGCGTAAAATCAAACCTTTGCCGTAGGAAGCAACGGAATCATTGATCCTATATATCGGCATATCGATGTCGGCTACGCGGCCCGTTGCAAGGGCGATGCGCTCGAGCTCGGAGATGTCGTCCTCGTGATCACGTGCCAGGACCTCCTTGACCTGCTCTTCCGTCGCTTCCTCATCTGATGGTCTGAATATTTCGCGCAATCTATACACACAAAATTGCCTCGCGGTTTCGAAATATTTGTCGATCCTTCGGGCATTCTTGAGCGCGTTTTCATCGATATCGCCATTGATTGTTCGCTCGTCACTGTCTTCCGACGTTCCGAACCGTAACTGTGAAAGGTTATAGATAGCAAAACGCGCATCCTGCTTTGTGCTATTGTCGCCTAGCATTCCTTGATTGACGACAATAAAGGATAGGCAATCCAAGCGTACAACGAATAACCCGTCAGATCCCGGTGCCAGGGAGTAACGCCCGACCGAGTCGTAGAGTGGGTGGAATAGCTTTCTAAGATCTCCGAACATCTCCAGTCTAATATTGGCAGTGATCACGAGTGACGCCGCCGTTTCGACACATCCCCGGGCGCGCTTATGCCATAATTCCTTGTTTGCGAAGATGCTGTAATTGTCGCATGTACTAACCAGGTGTCGAACACGCTTGCAGAGATCATAGATGGCAAGATCTCCCTGTCCATAGAGATCGTCGGGCACCACGCTAAAGAGGCGACGGGTCACCGTCACATCAGTGACATCACGAGGGGTGCCATTCGCGATTCTTATCCCAAGAATACGTGCAAGAGGTTGAAGGAGGCGGAGAGGATGGCTGGCGTGTCGGAAAAGTGGGGAACGGTGATGTGGTAGAACCTGGAGATCTCCATCGTTCTGTGATATGACTGTCATGTCATTCGGTCTGGCGTGAGCGCCTTGATGGTGTGTTACTTGAGAAGCCTTTCTCCATACGTCGATTCCCCAATTAGAGGTAAAAGCACCAGGGATAGCCATCACGAATGTCTCCATCTCGTCATCCTCTGTCCGATTATCGATCAGCCATCGAATTGCCCGAACGTCACGATCTTTGCGTTCATCATTCTCTTCCATCGCCAGCTGCATCTGTCCTTGTGATATGTTCGAGCTCACGGGCTTGACTGTTCCACCAGATGCCCGGTCCAAGTAGCTTCGCGGATGCAACTTCTGCCTCAGATACCATATTAGGCCAGAGAATGGGTTTCGAAATGGAGCTTGCGGCTTGATGACAGGAGCAAACATGCTGAACACGTAAAGAAACGTGCAAATGGTAATCGGGACGACGGTGGTGACGCCGACGGTGGTGTTCACATTGAGGAGCGAGTCACCGAGTCCTAGGAAGAATAAGAAGAGGGAGACGTGGACGAGGCCTGGAACAGATTCCGCCACCACGGGCATATACCATCCTTCTGCACCTTCGTATAGATATTGGCGCAGTCGGGCGCTCTTCAGGGGGTTGCTATACCGTTGGAATACGTGCATGTAGTCGCGTACCCATTGTTGGACGAGAGTTGCGAGGAGCGCAGCAGAAACACTGAAGACGAGACTCATGAACCAGAAAGCGTTGACCCGGACATCAGAGGGATTTAGATCGAAAGCGTATGATGGAAGCGAAGCGGATGAAATGGAGACCTGAGGTGCGAGAGCGGAAACTTGCTGGGAGATCTGAGCGAGTAGTGCAACATTCTGTTGCTGGTAGAAGACCATCTGCTGGGCCGGATCGGGTTGAAGGTCGTGAATCTTATCGACGAGAAAGGAAGTGAGAGCGGCGGAGAATAAACCGGCCTAGACGCAGTGCGTGAGTTCGGAGAGAACGACGATGGTAATATAAACACGTACAAATATGAGGACGCCGTCCATATCGTCTTTGAGGGATTGGATGCGGGCTGCGTCGTGGCTGTTTGCTTCTTTCAGTTGCAGAGACCACAAGGCGTTGGCGTTGTCATTGAAATCCCCGATCATGCGAGGCATGCCGGGATGAGCGGAGTAGGAGTTAGGGGTTTCATCATTGTCACCAGGTCGTCGATCAATTGCGCCTGCAAGTTTCTAACGTGTTAGGTCCTAAAGTTATTAGGAAAGCAAGATATTGTGCTGTGCTCACCGAGGTCGGTGGGGCCCGTGGGGTCGTCTTTCGGAGACTCCGCCTGCGCCTGCGGCGAAGCCGAGTCGACCTCAGCTTCACCAACTGCATCCCCCACTGGCGCATCACCTCCCGTGGTTCCCAAAACTTCACCTTCGCGTCCAGACGTGTGGGTACTCATTTCATGAGCCTCTTCCCGTCCAACCTCTTTGTATGAAGGTGAGCATAGGGTACAAGACAGGTCGTAACGCACACCTTCGTCCTCGGGCTGAGCCTCAAGGTCAGCACCTTGAGATTTTCTTCTCCTGGTTTTCCTAGTCATCGAAGGTTGTTGTGGGTAAGAGGGAAGAGGGAAGGAACGTCGTCACACAAGTGGCCGTGAAAACGAAGCGAGGAACGACGGTAAGGTTAAATCAAAGGCACTGGCAACCGCGGCGCTTGCCCTCCTTCCTTGCAACGCCACATCTGTTTGAATACGCCAGGTCTGTAGAACCGAAATTCTCCTTTTCACCCTCCCGCTGCACGCTGTAACTGCTGAGCGATTGGTGATGAAGCCTATGAGTCTGCTTGCATCGAATTGCTTCCGGGGGGTTCAGCCCGCTCGGTCGTGATCCACACCTCAGATTGACAGATTCCTTATTGGTCACTCCCTGCTTCTGCCCACTTTCTGTTTTTGTTTGTTTTGTACCGCTTATACTTCGGAACAGCACATAATTTGACCACACATTGGTTCCAGTCAACCGGTACATAAGTCAATGTCGCTGCAACCTTTCTCGCCCGCCCGGTGCTACAGTAGTCCTCACTTCCATACTATTGATCGCAATCTACTTCCACCAAAGACTGAATGGGCAAGAGGACACTAGTAGATTAGCGTATGACACGGATTGCGTAAAGGGGCGCCAGCTGCCAAGAGGGCCGTGGGCCAAATGATGCAGAGAGTAGGGCGTAATACAACCAGGTGGGGAAAGCCCGGGCTAGGCCTGCGTCCGCATGAGGGGTATTAATCAACCTCGTTTTGATGGACAAAGCGAAAGGAGACAAATGACCGAGTGTCGGGCTGGTCAGGGGGTTCTATGAGGGTTCTATAAACACCTCGTGTTTAGGTGAGTAGTAATTAATTGGATGAGCCCAAGGTGCGGAACGCGGTTGCGCTGTTCCGTGCTTTCTGCTGTTTTGTTACTTTGCAAAGGCTACTATACCAGGTTGCTATCTTCTGATCCAGACGAGGATTGTCCAAAAAAACAAAACAAAACAAAACAAAACAAAACAAAACAAAGGCTACTATACCATTATTAAGTTTTAACCAGCTTATAAATTTGACTTATAATAATAACGATTTTTAAGGTATTTACAAGCATTATTTCTTTGTAAGCTATCTGTAAATCCCAAATTAGAATTATTATAAAATATTATAAGAGAAGGTATAATTGGATTAGGAGTCTTGTAACAATAATACTGTATCGACTTGTTTCTTCCAGAATTTCATGAGGCCGCCTATCACCATATCACCGTTCACAGTGTGTTACTGAAGTGCCGGACAGGTGCGAAGTAAATGAGCTAGTGAGTGACACAACACTTCTTGTCAACAGTCTCTGAGCTTTTTGTTTGCATCCACCGTGACAGTCTCTGAGCTTTCACACCATAACTTCGTTGGAACTATCCCACATACACTCAGGCTTGCGGACCTTCTAGCATTGTCACATCACTGGCGTAGTGCGAAGCACGTGGCCGGACGTCATTGAGAGAGCGGTTCAGTTTTTGGACGAGCACACCCCGAGGATCGTGCACGTCCCTGTATACTTCACTACCCTGGGGCACCCGGGCACTGAAGCACTTTTACTTACGTTCTTCTGCCTTTGTGGCTGCTGCTACTGGAGAGGAATGGGTGCGCACAGGGATGGTGGCGGCTCCAGCGCTCAAAGGTATCGAGAGACTGAACCCGATGCTGTTCGCGCGAGTCGCCGGACTCATGTTCGATCGGCTCAGATGTGTGGACGAAGACGAGAAGGCAGGTCTGTGGGATCGAGACGGTTTCCCGATGTATTCCACGTGAGAAAAGGGGCAGCTTAATGACCGTAGAAATTTCGTGTACGTCATCATCCCTTCCCAACTGACGACCGACGAAATAACCAAACTTTTAGACCATTTTGGCTTCACATCTTCTGGACCTTCGATTCACCAATGGGGACTAGTATCGGCGCTCTTGGGCTACTCTATGAAGACGGAGTAGGAGCCCGCGAACGGGAGATAACCTTCATCGCCTCGCCCCCAAATAGACAGCCTTCTCGGAAAAACTGCGGAACAGTGTCCAGCTCCTTCATTGCATCGTCAATATGCGAACCACACTGCCCCTCCACTATGTTCTCCAACAAGACCTGAAGCACGTCGGTAATGTATCTTGGGTAAATGCGATTAGAAAATATACCTCATGACGACGCCGTGGATAATAGGTCTGCGAGTACAAGGAAGGACGTTTCGACCGAAAATCCGGAGCCACAGCCGTCACAGAGATCTTGGAGGCGAGCCACAGGCCCGAGATTGGGTCAGAGAAGCTTCTTCCACTCGCCTTGAGCACGGCGGGTCCGTGGAACCGAAGTCCTCTAGGTTCTGCACAAATATGCAATACCTCTGGACGCTCTTGCCCCGGTAATAGACCCGAGACCGTGACAGCCTTTGTCTCCTGGCGTAGGACTCTTGGCTAGACTCCCGGGCCACTCATCCGCGGAATATACTCTTTCGCGTACTCCCATCCGCCCCCCAGTTCTCGGCCGGCGCAGAGTACCAAGACGTTTTTCTTTCACCCACTCATTATTCCCAGTAATCGCCATTGGATCGATGAAGAAGCTCAGCCTTTCGACCCTCATGATCTCATCGTCTCGCTCTGGGGATGTGCACAATGCTGACGACGATTGATTGGCTCGTGTGGGTGGACAAGGGCGAAAAGGCAGAGCTGAAGGGTCGGGACTGTTGTCGTCCAAATGCTGCATATCTACGGCATTATTGACAAATTAAATGCGTCGTCGCCATTCGTCCGTCGACGAGATAATTACTATCTAATTCTGGTTAAGCATCGTCGTCAAATCGTCGTCAAACGGCAGTGGATTCTGATATCATCGATAATCGTCCAGGTTTCATAGATTAAGCTTTGATTCTCTATTTGGTACTGACCACTCTCACTACTCTACGAAGAGGGCGCGGGCCCGCAAGCGAGAGAGAACCTTGACCGCATCTGCCCTGAACAGACGGACATGTGTCAACCACACCGGCCCGGGAAGAGCGTCAACCGCATCGTCTAGCTCCCTCATTGCGTCGTCAATGTGTGAACCAGACTGCCCCACCACCATGTTCTCAAACAATTCCAGAAGTTCGTTAGTAATGTACTTGGGGAAAACTAAATCAGAGAAGAGGCCACGATTAAGTATAGCCATGTCGCAGATGAGGTTGAGAATGACACGCTGCGTCCCGATAGAATACTTGTGTTGCCTCCAGTTGAACGTGATGGCTCGGAATGTTCCAACGATGAGGGCAGAGTGGTAGTCAGGTGACAACGGCACGGTTAATAGCTGCTGGGTCACAAGGAAAAAAAAGTTCAACCCAATATCCGAAACCGCCGCCGTCACGGAAGTCTTGCAGGCGCCATAGTTGTCGCTCCATCAGATGTCGTCGACCAATACCCGACCACTTTTTAGGGTTGTCTGATTCGCCCCATAAAATTCCCAGGCTCTTGAGGATGTCTTGGTAGGCGCAATTGCCTCGTCCGTCAATGATGTCGCGTAATTTGGAGGGATAGGAGCATAACGGTCGAAGGCGCTGATGCAGGAATACGAACTGGGGTAAGAATACTGGTTTAGGGGCGGTTGAACCAAAAAATCCGGTCGGATCGAAAGGGTTTGTCTTGAACTCATCGAAATATGCACCCCGCACACACAAAATCAAACCGTTGGCGAAGGCACATATGGGACTAGTGGTCCTGAAGATCGCCCCATCGATGTTTGCTACACGGTCCGCTGTAAGGGAGATGCGCTCGAGCATGGAGATATTGTCCTTGTGATCGCGTGCCAGGACCTCCTTCACCTGCTCTTCCGTCATTCCCTCTTGAGAGGGTCTGAGCGCTCCACGCAGCCCATGCAGACAAAATTGCGTCGCGGTCTCGAAATAATCGTCGATCCTTCGAGCGTTCTTGAGCGCATTTTCGTCGTTAGCGTCATTGTTCGTTTGCTCCCCGTCATCTTCCATTCCAAACCGTGAAATGTTGTCGATAGCAACACGCGCTTCCCGTTTTATTCTCTCGTGTTCTCCTAGTACGCCTCGATTGACAATGATAAGGGATAGGCATGTCCAGCGAGCAACGAATAACCCGTCAGATCCCGGTGCCGTGTGGTACTGCCCGAGGAATTGGTGTAGAGAATGAAGTAGCTTTCCAAGGTCCCCAAACAGTTCGGGATTGATATTGGCACAGAGCACGAGTGACGCCGCCGTTTCGACACACCCACGTGCACGCTTGAGCCACAATTCCTGGTTTGTGAATACGCTAAAATTATCGCATGTGCTAATCTGGTGCCGCATTCGCTTGCAGAGATCATAGATGACAAGATCTCCATGTGCATTGGGATCATCGGGCACCTGGCCATCATTAGGAGGGCGAGGCATTGAGTGGGTCACCGTCACATCACGGAGGGCCGCAGTTCGTATCCCAGTAATACGTTCAACGGCATGAAGCAGGCGGAGAGGGTGGTTGGTGCGGTGGAAATGTGGGAACCGTGATGGGGTAGAATGGACATGCGAAGATCTGCATCACTTTGTGAACTGAGTGTCGGGTCGTCCGGCTTCCAGTCCGCGTCTTCATATCATTTTACTTCAGACGTCTTTCTCCATACGTCAATCCCCCATTTGGAGGTAAAAGCGCCAGGTATAGCCATCACGAATGACTCCATCTCGTCATCCTCTGTCCGATTATGAATAAGCCATCGAATTGCCCGAACGTCACGATCTTTGCGTTCATCATTCTCTTCCATCGCCAGTTGTATCTGTCCTTCAGATATCTTTGAGCTCACGGCCCTGACGGTTCCACCAGACGCGCGATCCAAGTAGCGTCGCGGGTGCACCTTCTGCTTCAGATACCATATTAGGCCGGAGAATGGGTTTCGAAACGGAGCTTGCGGTTTGATGACAGGAGCAAACATGCTGAACACGTAAAGCAACCCGCAAACGGCAATCGGGATGATAGTGGCGGCGCCGACGGTGGTGTTCACATTGAGGAGTGAGTCACCAAGTCCTAGGAAGAATAAGAAGAGGGAAACGTGGACAAGGCCTGGAATAGATTCCGCCACCACTGGCATGTACCATCCTTCTGCGCCTTCGTATAGATATTGACGCAGTCGGGCACTCTTCAGGGGGTTGCTATACCGCTGGAACACGTGCATGTAGTCGCGTACCCATTGTTGAACGAGAGTAGCGAGGAGCGCGGCGGAAATGCTGAAGACTAGGCTCATGAACCAGAAAACGTTGACCCGGACATCAGAAGGATTTAGATCGAAAACGTATGTTGGAAGCGGAGTAGATGAGATGGGGACCTGTGGTGTGAGAGCGGAAACTTGCTGGGAGATCTGAGCGAGTAGTGCAACATTCTGTTGCTGGTAATAAACTATCTGCTGGGCCGGATCGGGTTGAAGGTCGTGAATCTTATCGACGAGAAAGGAAGTGAGAGCGGCGGAGAATAAACCGGCCTGGACGACGGTAAGTAAGTTTAGGGCAAAACACGATGACGGTAATATAAACACGCACGAATATGAGGACGCTGTCCATATCGTCTTTGAGGGTTTGGATTCGAGCTTCATCGTGGCTCATGGCTTCCTTCACATGAAGAGACCACAAGGCGTTGGCGTTGTCGTCGAAGTCCCCGATCATACGAGGTATTTCGGAGGGTATTGGTTGTGCGGCGTCACTAGTAGGTATTCTATCATCATTTTCTCCTGTACGATTTTAACGTCTTAGGTTATAAAGTCACCGGGATACAAGGAAATTGAGCTCACCGGGTTTGGAGGGGTCATCTATCTGGGCCCGCGCCCGCGACTGAGTTGCCGAGCCGGCCTGAACTTCGCGGTCTGCTTCCCCAACTGGTGCACTGTTCCCTGTGGTTCCTGGAGCTTCACCTTCGCGTCGAGACGTGTAAGTAGTCAATTCATGAGTTCCCTTGCGTCTAACCCCTTCGGTAAAGTAGTGTGAGTGGAGATCATAAGATAGCTTGGATTACACACCTTCGTCCTCGGTCCCAGCCTCAAGGTCGGCACCTTGAGATTTGTTTCTTCTCCGAGCTTTCCTAGTCATCAAGAGTTGAGCAGAACGCGCGAATGAGGGCAGAGGGGAGGAGCGTCGCACAGGGTAGGCCCGGGCCCTTCCGCGAGGCCAACACGTTCATTACGCAGAGCTGCGCATCCCTCGCACCACCACCCACCCGTTTGAACACGCCGGGTCTGTATGAACCGAAATTCTCCTTTTCACCCATTCTGTAACTGCCGAGGGATCGGTGATGCCGCTTCTATATCTGGTCGTCCGCCCGGCCGGGTGCGACTCGGAAGTGATACATGGACCCATGAAGCAATCCGTACGTACTTCCGTCCACTTTGTCGTATGTTGTATCGCTATTTCTTCTTTACGCTATACCTGACGTTGCGCTGTATACCAGATCTTTCTTCCTCCACGCCGAATCTGGATCCGGCCACCTTCTTCGAGTCGCAGCTTGACATCTATTACCACCCACTCATCAGGGGAACAAAATGTTACTGGTCACATTTTGTTTTCCTGATGCTGTGCGGTATCCACACCTCAAGCTGGTTCACCCTCCGGCTGTCCGTTCTCCTTACCTCTAGAACTCCTGCTCGACGCATACCGTGACGGAACTGGACACCCTCAGTAGCGCCCCGCCCCGTCGTCGTCGTGCCCGGGCCCTCTGTCGTTCCTTTTCTAGGACGAAGAATTGACGTGGTGCCGTCGCAGGTGATCGCGGCGCGTCCCGTACAGGGCATCTTGCTCTTACTCTTCTCAGCGTACGGTACCATGTACTGGAGTTGCTCGCATAGACGCCGACGCTCCGGCGACTCGCGGTCCTAATCGACGACACGTCGGCGTCGAATACGCAGTTCCCGCAGCTCGCCGCGGGCCTGTCGCACCTCGAAGCGCTGCATATAATGGCCATCGCGCAGCCCTATGACCTCGTGCATGCCTTTCCTCGTTCCTACTCGTTCCTTCCTGTGCTGAGAGTGTGGCGAGTGGGGCGTTCGAGCTCGACAACGAAGCTGAGCGCCGAGCGTTGGGCACGTGACTTCCCAACGCTCACGACGACCATCTTGCTGAAAGGCCGTATGGTTCGCAGGTAGCGAGTCCATTCACGACCCGTCATTGTACTCCGTTATGTCTGTGTACCTGGTTCGGGTTTTTGGTTCTCGATTGTGAATGCATCAAGCTCCCGCGTACAACTTCAGGTCAACCTATGGATGCGACTCGAAGAAGGGTAAGTTCAATGCTAGATCGCATTCTGGAAGGACTGGCCCAGCCTTCTATTCACCTTGTCTATGGGCTCAAGACCGTCATCATACCGGTGGTCCTCATTACCTCCCAATGCGCTCATTCCCAATAATCTATCTGACATACACATATATATGCACATACCCCGCGCTTTCACTTCGAGGCTTGGAACAGGTTACTCTTATTTTAAAAGTGATAAAAGACGACACCGATGCCGACCCCTCCACTCTCACGGATTGCCTCAAAATGTCAGGTTTCGGGGCGTTCGCGCTCACTCCCAGGAAGCAAACAATCACCCCAAATTTGCGTTCTACTGCCGCACCTACGACGATTCTGTGTTCGCCGCACCCCCGAACGAACCACATTCTCCAGTACAGTTGCGAAGTTCGCTGTCACTTCGAATCACTTCCCCCCGAAGTTCGTCCTCAGGTCTCAAAGGCGGAGCGCCTTTCGACGGTCGGCTCCGGCCCGCGCCGCCTCTCGTCCGCTGATCACCTGTTATTGCCCCAGACGTACCTCTCCGTGTTTGCGACGTGGTACATCACGCACGGCAATCGCACGCTTCCCATCACAAACTTCAGTGTGTCGACGGAGGCGCAACCTTTCGCAGCCGCTCGTGCTGCTAGTGGTCACCAGGAAGCGCGTGGCGGCGTGTCATCCATAGTGCAATTCGGCTCCCGGATGAGTGCGCATGCACGATCATGCGCCCGCTCCCGGACTTCGCCATGCGTTGGGACAAGCCGCCGCTGGGGTATTTTACCTCTGCTACCGCGCGTGCTTGAGAGGGTCAAGATGGTTTTCCAATGCTAAATATCACAGCGCGAGAAAAGGCGAGACTTTTTTTACTAACACATGTACATACATCATCACCTCTTGTTCGTCGATACGATAAGACATTCGAGTGAGGCATTAGTAATTGGTGTCAGCATAGTGAAGCAGTGGAGTCAGAGATCATCAATCATCTTGGATCTCTGATTCTATTCGGTACTGATAATGGCCGCTCCCGCGCTACTCTATGAAGACAGCGCAGGAGCCCGCGAGCGAGAGATAACCTCGACCGCCTTTGCCCTGAACAGACGGATTTCTATTGCCCACTCCGGAACATCGTCTTTCTCTTTGATCGCGTCGTCTAGCTCCTTCATTGCGTCATCAATATGCGAACCAGACTGCCCCTCCACCATGTTCTCCAAGAATACCAGAAGTTCGTCAGTAATGTATCTCGGCAAAACGATATCGGATAAGAGGCCACGATCACGTATAGCCATGTCGCAGACGAGGTTGAGAATGACGCGCTGTGTCCCGATAGAATGTTTGTGTTGCCTCCAGTTGGATGTGATGGCTTTGAATGTTCCAACAATGAGGGCAGAGTGGGTGTCAAGTGATAGCGGTATGTGTGTTAGTGGATTGGCCATAAGGAAAAACAGTTCGACCCAATATCCAAAGCCGCCGCCGTCACGCAAGTCCTGTAGGCGCCATAGTTGTCGTTCCATCAGATGTTGTCGACGTACGCTGGACCACTCGTAGTTGGGGTCGTCCGACTCGCGCCACAAAGTCCTCAGGCTCTCGAGCAACTCATCATAGGCACTCTGGCTGTTTCCTCGTCCGTCGATGGTGTCATGTAATTTGGAGGAATAGGAACCCAAAAACCGAAGGCGCTGATGCAGGAATATGAACTGGGGTAAAAATATTGTCTTCAGTTCGGTTGGATTGAAGAAATCAATCGGCCCAACGAGTTCTGTCTGCTCGAACTGATCGAAATATGCACCATAAACGTATAAAATCAAACCATTGGCGAAGGCACGGATGGAATCATTGATCCTAGAGATCGCCTGGTCGATGCTTGCTACGTGGTCTGCTGTAAGAGCGATGCGATCGAGCACGGAGATGTCGACTTTGTGATCGCGTGCCAGGACCTCCTTCACCTGCTCTTCCGTCGCTCCAACTTCTGTAGTTCTGAATGCTCCACGCAGTCCAAACAGGCAAATTTGCTTCGCGATCTCGAAATCATTATCGATCTTTCGGGCGTTCCTGAGTGCATTTTCGTCGCCGTCGCCTTTGCCTTCGCCATAGTTTGTTCGTTCGCCGTCGTCTTCCATTCTGAGCCGTGAAAGGCTGTCGATAGCGACACGCGCATCTAGTTTTATCCCATCATGGTTTGCCATTCCTCGGCTAGCGATCACAAGGGATAGGCAATTGATGCGTGTGCCGAATAACCCGTCAGATCCTGGTGTCGTATAATAACGCCCCTTCGTCGCCATGGATTGGTGTAGTGAAGGAATCAACCTTCCAATATCTCCCAATAGTTCTGGTTCGATACCTGCGCATAGCACGAGTGACGCTGCCGTTTCAACACATCCACGCGTACGTTTGATCCATAATTCCTGGTTTGCGAAGATGCTGTGGTTATCGCATGTACCAACCAGGTGTCGTATACGCTTGCAGAGATCGTAGACGGCAAGCTCTCTGTGTGCGGAGGGATTGTCACGCGTTTGGCCATCACCAGGGAGGCGAGGCATTGACCGGGTCGCCGTCGCTTCACGGGGGGTACCATTCGCGATTCGTATCCCAATAATACGTCCAAGGGGACGAAGGATGCGGAGAGGATGGCGGGTGCGTTGGAAATGTGGGGAAAGATGTGGCAGAACAGACATGCGAAGATCTGCATCACTCCGCGATCTGACTGTCAGGTCATTCTGCCTCACGTTCGTGTCTTCGAGTTGCTTTACTTCACAAGCCTTTCGCCATATGTCAATTCCCCATTTCGACGTAAAAGCGCCAGGTATAGCCATCACGAATGACTCCATCTCGTCATCCTCTGTCCGATTATCAATCAGCCATTGGATTGCCCGAACGTCACGATCTTTGCGTTCATCATTCTCTTCCATCGCCAGTTGCATCTGTCCTTGTGATATGTTCGGGCTCACGGCCTTGACGTATCCACCAGGCCCGCGATCCAAGTAACGTCGCGGATGCACCTTCTGCCTCAGATACCATATTAGGCCGGAGAATGGGTTTCGAAATGGAGATTGGGGTCGGACGACCGGAGCAAACATGCTGAACACGTAAAGCAACCCGCAAATGGTAACCGGGACGACAGTGGTGACGCCGACGGTGGTGTTCACATTGAGGAGTGAGTCACCGAGTCCTACGAAGAATAAGAAGAGGGAGACGTGGACAAGGCCTGGAACAGATTTTGCCACCATAGGCATATACCACCCCTCTGCGCCTTCATATAGATATTGGCGGAGTCGGGCACACTTCAGAGGATTGCTGTACCGCTGAAACACATGCATGTAGTCCCGTACCCATTGTTGGACGAGAGTAGCGAGGAGCGCGGCGGAAATGCTGAAGACTAGGCTCATGAACCAGAAAACGTTGACCCGGACATCAGAAGGATTTAGATCGAAAACGTATGCTGGAAGCGGAGTAGATGAGATGGGGACTTGTGGTGCGATAGCGGAAACTTGCTGGGAGATCTGAGCGAGTAGTGCAACATTCTGTTGCTGGTAGTAGACCATCTGCTGGGCCGGGTCGGGTTGAAGGTCGTGAATCTTATCGACGAGAAAGGAAGTAAGAGCAGCGGAGAATAAACCGGCCTAGACGACAGTGTATGAGCTCGGTACACAGTGATAGTGGAAATATAAACACGCACAAATATGAGGACGCCGTCCATATCGTCTTTGAGTGATTGGATGCGGGCTTCGTCGTGGCTCATGGCTTCTTTCACGTGAAGAGACCACAAGGTATTGGCGTTATCATCGAAATCCCCAATCATGCGAGGCATTTGGAAGTTCATTTGTTGAGCGGCGTCGCCATCAGTTCTATCGTCACCGGATTGAGCATCTTCGCCTGTAAGTTTCTTACGAGTTAGGTCGTAAAGTCACTAAGATAATAGGAAAACGTACCCTGCTCACCGGAGTTGGATGCATCTTTCGGGGTCTGCGCTTGCGGCCGAGTTGACGAGTCAGCCTGAGCTTCGCGGTCTGGTTCTTGCACTGGTGCATTACTACCAGTAGCTTCCGAAGATTTGCCATCGCTCCGGGATGCGTGTGTGCTTATTTCATGAGTCCCTCTCGGTATAACCTCTTTGGAAAGAGTCACGATTGAGGACCCTGCGGGAGTGCAAGAGAGGTTATAATGCACACCTTCGTCCTCGGGCTGAGCCTCAAGGTCGGTTCCTTGAAGTTTATTTCTTCTCCGGGCTTTCCTGGTCATCAAATGTCACACGAATGAGGGCAGAGGACTGGCAGAGGAGAAGCGTCGTGGTTAAGTTACGGGCCGCTCGCTTCCGGCTTGCGACCAGGAACGATTTCTGTTTCTGGTCTTTTCCCTTTCTTCACTGATACCGCCTCGACGCTGGACGGAGGAATTGACATGGCGCCCCAACGGGATCTCATTTTGGTTTCACTTCTCACGTCACGGTCCAGACTCAATGGCCCTTTCTGCGTGGTAAACTGCAAGCCTCGGTGCCCATGGACCCGCACACTCCCCACTGACGGCCTCATTGCACATTAAAATTGACTAGGTTCCCCCCACAGGTGATCCCGGTGTGTCCTGTCCAAGGCATCTCGCTCTTCTCCTAGCAAAGTACCGCTCACCTGAGGCGCTTCCGCGGATGTGGGCGCATCGGCGTCGAATGAGTGGTTGTGGTTCCCTCGGCTCTCCGTGTAACTTTGTACCTCGAGGCGCTGCGCATCGTGTCGTCCATGCAACACTACATCTGTAAAAATGGGACCTGTCAAAAGCTGTCAAAAGTGTTTGAGACCGGTCTCAAACGCTTTTGACCAGGTCCCACTTTTACAGATGTACAACGTTCTATGTTTTACTACTTCACCCTCCTTCCATTTCTCGCCCGTTTTGAGTGCCGCCCACACTCGTGGGCATTAAACATTTGAAGTATTTATCATGTAAGTGATGCTGCAATGACTCCCACCGCAAGGTACCACGACGCCTACTTATTCACAAACTACTACAGAACCACACCCCAATGGAGGTACTGGAACATTCCATCACACATTCACGTTGACCTCTCAGCCGACGTGCGCAACTCGAAGGAGCAACCGCATATACTGAACCGCCCTTTGGCGGGGCTGGTCTACTATTTATCTCGCCGATGGGTTCCAGTTTGGCATCCCCGCCTTCATCACCGCCGCCCTATTCGGAAAGTCAGTCTCCCGGTGGAGCGGTGGTCAACACGAACTCTCCCCACGTAGCGCACCTCCATCAAGGAACTACTTTGATAATTTCCCTAATTATTGAAATCATAATAACGTTAGTGTTCGCTAGTTTTAATTATTATTAATTATTCAGATTATCACGGAGATGGCCCGCCGCCGCCGCCACTCACGCAACGTTCTTCTTGCTGAAGCCCGTCCTCAAGCTTGTCCTCAAGGCCTCAAGGACGAAGCGTCATCTCTTTCGCCGTCGCCCGTTGGGACTCTCGCCAGTCGCCTTCTGCTGCTTTAGGCATACCTCGCCGTGTCTGCAGCCTAGTACACCACGCACTAACTACGCTCTGACCTTCCTTGATTTTTACGCGGAGACAGACGCGTGATCGTTCCCACTTTGTTGGCAGCGGCGTCCAGGTGGAGCCTTGAGCGCATAGCTGTGCATTATCAAGAATGTGGTTTGTTTCTCAAAGGAGCATGTGCCGAAAATTGCATACTCCCTCCGTACTTTGCCCCGCGTTGGGGCTCGCGGTCGGTACCTTCAAGTTTACTGCTACCAGCGAGGAGTACGCGGGGGTGACATCGGCGCTAGAAGTCATGAAGAAACTCGACGGGGGCCTGTTCGTGCGCGTTCCCGCACTCATGTTTGGTCGCTTTGGGTAGGTGGATGGGGGGGAAAGGGGGAAGTTGTGAGATCGGGACGTTTTTCTAATGCTAGATATCTAAGGTGCGGCTGTATTATGATCATCGAGATCAACACTCGTTCGTCACCGAGATTGGATCGAATATTTTTTGGCTATTCCAGTGGATAATCAGTACTCGGATCAGCGTAGTGAAGCAGCGGATTCAGGGACCATCGATAATCGACCGGACTTCACAGAATCTTATAACAGTACTGGCCACTCCTGCGGTACTGTGTGCCCCATACTGATATCTCTGGAACACCGTTCTGCTTTTTGGATCGCATTGTCCAGCTCTTTTGTTGCATCTCCATGCTGTACTGTACTTCCCGCGCTTATGCATCAACACTCCATGTCGACGAGTCCACGATTTCGGCAGCCCGAGGACCCATGATAGAACTCGCTTAAAGCCCGTAATATAACTGAATCACGACTCCGGACGCGGTCCGTGGAGCCCATGTGGAGCCCACGTGCCCTGAAAAGGACGGACGAGAAAGATCACATTTAGAAGTACTTTATGAATTTGTCTTAGATCGTCTCATATCCTGCCGTGTACAACCTATCCGTGTTTTATTCACTCTTCATTATGTATCCACGTGTTATTCGGAAGCTGCACAGCGACGCCCAGTCCAACGCCCACGACGGCGAGCAGCACTACATAAGCAAAGTTTCCGCCCAAGATGTTGTGGTCCAATGAGAATGCAAATAGTGACGCAGCAGCAGCAGGTCCAACCGTGCGCTGAATCGAGACAATCGTCTGCGCGATTCCATTCGTAGCGCCGAGAGACCGCTTGTTGGGGGCAGCAGATGATATGTACATAAATATCGCACCTTATCCACCCGCACCACTTCAGTGACCGTACACAATGCAAGGTTCTGGGTGACTCACCGAATCCCATTCCAGAGATATTTAATGCCGAGAACTGCAGCACGATGAGTAGTCCCACCGCCAGGTTCATGCCGTGACTGGAATGACGTAATACCAGGTTTTCGAAGGGAAGCATAGTGTACACCGGGGCAAAAAGGATGATGCTGGCGATAAAGACGCGCCGTGGGCCGAAGCGTCGAACAATGCGGGGGAAGGCGACGAATTGAAAGACGCCTTCCATGAGCCCGTATGCTGCCATCCACAAACCAATAGATGCCGGGTTCATGCTGAGCCCGCCAAACTCGACCGACGTCGACCAGACTAGCGAGATAAAATTTCCAGCTGTCATATCGAGCATCCCAATCATGCCGTAGTTCGCGACCGATACCACGACTGGTCTTGTTAGTAGGACGCGCAAGGGTACTGGCTTTTCGGTGTCCTTCACAGGTCCATCTAACACGTCTTCCGCACCAACCGGGGGGAGGTCTGAGTTACCCTCGGGGTTGGGCTTTATGACCGGGTCCCTTTTCACAGTCTATGTGAGCGTGTGAGTAGAGCGTTTCCTGAAAGAGCAGAGATTCTGACCTCCTTCAAGAAAATGGCCGCGAGAGAAAATGATAGGAGTGCATATGAAGCAGTGGCAAGACATGGCAAGAAGTATGGGTATTCTCCCCAGAAAGGATGCGAGAAGACATTTGGCCAACGATCTTGTGGCCGCGATAGCACACCACCAATGAAGGGCCTAGTAATCCCGAATCTTAGCCAAAGGACAATGGAAAGAAGCAAAATATCGAACCCCATCACGCAGCCGATAGCCCAAGTCACTGATATTAACGAGGAGCCTCGTGCCACGTTCGTTTCATCAGTGAGCTCCGCCATCATACTCTTCATCACGCCAATGTTTCCGTTGAGCATCCCATGGAAAAAACGACTGGGCTCAACCCAGTTAGCGTGAACTATTCCCCAGATCTGAGCCGAACACACCTGAAGACAAGTGCCGGGAAAGAACGGGACAGGCCAAATAGGACGCTTGAGACAACGGTACCTAGAAGGCCACATAGAAGAACGGGCTTGCGGCCTACATGGTCAGAAAGTCGGCTCCATTGGAGCACAGAAACTGCCTGAGCAGCAAAATACAGGGACACCTATGGATACCGTTGGCGCGCTAAGGAAGAGTGGACATGAAGCGAGACGTACTATAAGTCCTGCATAGTACCCGACCTTTCTTTCGTCGCCACCGACAATTGGGAGCTCACTGACAAGCTGAGGCGGACGTTACCAAGCTGTGTTATAGAAACCTATGATCGTACCTGGTTTATGTAGGGTCTAATCGAGAGAGACGTGATAGGCTCTGTGAGCTGTAGCAAGAGCAAGACGACGATCTGGGTAATCGGAAGAGGTGTTTCCTTTCGTGGTGGATTTTCATCGCGTAGAAGAGGTGTTTCCTCCTCAGGCTCAGGAGCTCGTTGGGACCTACGAGTCTTGGGGGGCATTCAATATTCAATTGGAGTGCTTCAACAGTTCGGTAAGGTGTCCCCGGGCCGTACTACCCGCGGACTCGTTCCTCACTGGAGTCCATCACAGACGCGTACTGTACTCATCGCGGACCCCTACGTGTCGGCGCGGGGCGCAACCTTTTGCTGGCGGCTCCGGCGGCATCCAGCGGCCGCCAGACAGCGCGTTGCACCTCAGACTGAATCGTCATCCAGTGCGCAATTTCCGGACGAGCACGCATGCATGATCGCGCGCTCGCTCCTGGACTTCGCCGTGCGTTGGGACGAGCCACCGGGGTACTTTACCTCTAGCTACCGCCAGCGCTTGAGAGCACTGAGAGGCCCGCGCTCGACGCGACACTATCCATACGCGTCACCAGACGTTCGATCTGCTCGGATGGGTGGGCGAGGCGAGACGGCGGCGTTGCGGGGTCGGTACGTTTTTCTAATACTGTATATCTACAGAGCGAGAAAAATTATCACTGGAAAATGTACATGCATGATTACCGGTCACCGCATATTCGCACGTCCGAGTCAACGAGACGATCGAATATATAGATAATCGAATTCCACTGAAGCATTATTACTCGGCGTCAGCCTAGTGAAGCAGTGATACATCGATTGTCGGTCATCAACCAAGCTTTACAGATATTCGAATGTCCACATGGTACCTGCACCGACCACTATCGCGCTATACTATGAAGAGGGCGCGGGAGCCTGCGAGCGAGAGATAACCTTCATCGCCTCTGCCCTAAACGCATGAATGTTTAACCACCACCTCGGCCCGTGAACACCCTCCTGCGCATCCTCCATTTTCTTCATTGCCTCCTCGATATGAGCGCCGGACTGCCCCTCCAGTATGTTCCCTAACAAAATCAGAAGCTCATCAGTAAGGTATCTTGGGAAAGCGGTATCTGACAAGAGGCCATGGCCGAGTATAGCCAAGTCGCAAACGAGGTTGAGAATGAGCCGCTGTGTCCCGATAGAATGTTTGTATTTCCTCCAGTTGGATGTGATGGTCCCGAGTGTTCCGACAATAATGGCGGATTGGGCCTCGGGTGGCAATGGGATGTATAAATGTTGTTGGGTCATAAGGAAAAAAAATTCGACCCAATATCCGAAACCGCCGCCGTCACGGAAGTCTTGCAGGCGATATAGTTGTCGTTCCATCAAATGTCGTCTACGAACGCCCGTCCAATTGCGCCCAGAGTTGTCCAACTCGCTCCATAATGTCCCCAGGCTCTCGAGCATCTCTTTGTAGGCGTCATTGCCTCGTCCGTCGATGATGTCGCGCAATTGGGAGGAATAGGAGCATAAAAATCGGAGGCGCTGATGTAGGAATATGAACTGGGGTAGGAATGTGGGCCGGTCTTCGGTTGGATTGAAAAATTGCTTCGGCTTCATGGGTTCAGTCGGCTCGAAATCATCCAAATATACGCCATGCAGGTGTAAAATCAAACCATTGCTGTAGGAACCGACTGAGTCATTGATTCTAGATATCGGCATATCAATGTCGGCTACGCGGCCCGTTACAAGAGCGATGCGTTCGAGCTCAGAGATGTCGTCCTGGTGATCGCGTGCTAGGACCTCCTTGACCTGCTCTTCCGTCGCTTCCTCTTCTGACGGTCTGAATACCTTACGCAGTCGATAGACACAAAATTGCGTCGCGGTCTCGAAATAGTTGTCGATCTTTCGGGCATTCTTGAGCGCATTTTCATCGTCATCGCTATTGTTTGTTTTCTCGCTACCGTCTTCCGTACCGAACTGTAACTGTGAAAGGTTATTGATAGCAATACGTGCATCCTCTTTTGTCCTATGATGGTCTAGCATCCCGCGATTGACGATCACAAAAGCTAGGCAATCCAAGCGCACAACGAATATGCCGTCAGATCCCGGTGCGGTGTGGTAACGCCCCATTGATTCGTATAGTGGACGGAATAGCTTTCTAAGATCTCCAAGCATTTCCAGTTTAATATTGGCACAGATCACGAGTGACGCCGCCGTTCCAACACATCCACGTGCACGCTTATGCCATAATTCCTTGTCTGCGAAGATGCTGTAATTGTCGCATGTACTAACCAGGTGTCGTATACGCTTGCAGAGATCATGGATGGCAAGATCTCCATGTCCATAGAGACCATCGGGCACCTGATCACCAATAGGGAAACGAGGTTGAAGGAGGCGAAGAGGATGACTAGTGCGCCGGGAAGAGGAAGGTGAGGAATGGTGATGAGGTAGAACGGACATGCGAAGATCTGCACCAGTCCGCGATGTAACTGTCAGGTCATTCGGTCGGACGTTCATGTCTTCGTATGAATTTACTTGAGAAGCCTTCGTCCATACGTCGATTCCCCATTTCGACGTAAAAGCACCAGGTATAGCCATCACGAATGATTCCATCTCGTCATCCTCTGTCCGATTGTCAATCAGCCATCGGATTGCCCGAACGTCACGACATTTGCGTTCATCATTCTCTTCCATCGCCAGTTGCATCTGTCCTTCAGATATATTCGAGCTCACGGCCTTGACGGAGCCACCAGACGCCCGATCCAAGTAGCTTCGCGGATGCACCTTCTGCCTCAGATACCATATTAAGCCAGAGAATGGATTTCGAAATGGAGATTGGGGTCGGATAACCGGAGCAAACATGCTGAACACGTAAAGCAACCCGCAAATGGCAATTGGGACAATAGTGGTGACGCCGACGGTGGTATTCACATTGAAGAGTGAGTCGCCGAGTCCTACGAAGAATAAGAAGAGGGAAACATGGACAAGGCCCGGCACGGACTCCGCTACCACTGGCATATACCATCCCTCCGCGCCTTCGTATAGATATTGACGAAGTCGGGCACTTTTCAGAGGGTTGCTGTACCGCTGAAACACATGCATGTAGTCCCGTACCCATTGTTGGACGAGAGTTGCGAGGAGCGCGGCGGAAATGCTGAAGACGAGGCTCATGAACCAGAAGGCGTTGACCCGGACATCAGAAGGGTTTAAATTGAAAACGTATGGTAGAGGTAGAGCGGACGGGATGGAGACCTGTGGTGCGAGAGTGGAAACTTGCTGGGAGATCTGAGCGAGTAGTGCAACATTCTGTTGCTGGTAGTAGACCATCTGCTGCGCTGGGTCGGCTTGAAGGTCGTGAATCTTATCGACGAGAAAGGAAGCAAGAGCAATAGAGAAAAAACCGGCCTAGACGATAGGGCATGAGCTCGGGGTAGTAGGCAATGATGGCGGAAAATATAAACACGCACGAATATGAGGACGCCGTCCATATCGCCTTTGAGGGATCGGATGCGGGCATCGTCGTGGCTCATTGCTTCCTTCACGTGAAGAGACCACAAGGCATTGGCGTTATCATCAAAATCCCCGATCATGCGAGGCATTCCGGGAGGCATTGGTTGAACGGTGTCGTTGTCAGCAGGAGTTCCATCATCGTCACCGGGTGGATCAGTTTCGCCTGTAAGTGTATAACGGGTCAGGTCCCAAAGTTACTAGGATACTAGGAAATATGTATTGTGCTCACCGAAGATGGAGGGGGCACCTTTCGGAGTCTCCGCCTCCGCCTGCAACGAAGCGGAGCCGGCCTGGGCTTCACCAACTGCCTCCACGTGTGTATCGCTTCCGGTGGCTCCCGAAACCTCTCCTTCACGTCCAGACATGTGGGTACTTATTTTATGAACCTCTTCCCGTGTAACCTCTTTGTATGGAAGGTGAGCGGAGAGTACAAGACAGGCTGTAATGCATACCCTCGACCTCGGGCTGACTCTCAAGGTTAGCGCCTTGTGATTCATTTCTTCTCCGGGTTTTCCTAGTCATCAAAAGTCAAAGGCGGACCCGAGCGAAAAGAGTTGAGAGCTTGGTTGAGAGTCGAGTTAAAGCAGCAAAGTGCAGAGATGGGCGGACGGTTTTCGAGTACACAAATTGAATAGTCAACACTGGGTACATTTTATACTACCGAGCAAGAACACGAGGCATCAGAAAGAGTCAACGAAGGTACCAACGCGTCGTCAAGACGCGAGGTCATGGGACAGAAATCAAGGCGCAGTATCATAATGACGAGTCATATGAACAGGGAAGGGAGATGAGAGCTTGGATGAGAGGCGGTCGCGCCTTGAATAAATTTGTCGGAAATTTCGGGAACGGGTTTATAATTCATATCAGCATGCGTGGTCATTATAATCCATTATAAGTTTTTTATAAATGGACCATTATAGGGGTTTACGGTTCGATTACGGTTATATCTGATTATGTAACATTTTAATCATATTATAAGGACCTTATAATAAGACGAATCGATTATAAGGTGCTGACTGTCGCACCGGCCTGCTACGAGCCAGCCCGGATCGTGGGCACGATCTTAAGAACGTCTGGTTCCGATTGTCCCGGGGTCGAGAGATAGTAGGCAAGGCTGGGCGACTCCGCCACCATGCAGGAGTTTTCACAATTATATAATTTATTTATCGTTCTCAGGTGTGGGGATTTTTCAAAATTAACTTACTACACTTACTACAGTAACTTATGTTACAATTTTGATTTTTGTCCCTGACTAGGTGGCATACTTACTGTAACAGAACTGAAACTTGCAGCTTAGTCGTCGTAATTGTCGTCGTCCCCGTTCTGGTCGCTGCCATCTTGCTGCCATCTGCGACGCGACTTGTCACATGTCACTGCTGCCACGCAGGCTACTTCACCGCCCCTGATGCCACCGCCGCCGATGCCTCATTCGCCCGCGCACAAGCCGTGCTCGGGCTTGGCGTCCCGTTCTCTCTCATCTCAAAGTACGGGTACTGCACGCTGGAGGTTGGAGGTGCTCGCACGGATGTCGATGCCCGTTCGGCAATCCTACTCGTCGATGCGCGCAGCTCGCCGAGTGCACAAAGCACCTCGAAGCGCCGCATATCGTGGCCCTTTGCAACCTGACTATTCGTGTGCGCCCTTCCTCGTTCCTTTTCCTCCTTCTGTCCCACACTTGGAAAGCTATCGTGCAGGGAACGCTGCTTGGAATGTCGCTGCTGCTAGAGGCGTTCGCTGACCTACCATTCCTCACATTTATGGTGAGCGTGGCGTCAAGTGAAGGGCTCGACGACGGGTCTGAGCGTTGGGGACGTGCCTACCCAACGCTCACTTGCCAAAAGGTCGCGTGTGGTTCGCAGGTAGTGCAGATAGATGAATTCGTTCATGATTCGGGGGTGATCTCGTCAGTGGGCTCTTTTGGCCGCCGATTTGGTCCAGGTTAGGTTTTGATTTGTGAAGACTTTGGATGGCAGCAGAGAATAATGTCCCTCTTAGACATGATATAATTTTTTACGCCGACCTAGAGCAACAGCCTGAGGTGCGTCTTCGCTTCGATTCATATGGACTTGAACGCCATATCTTTCTTTCAGGTTGTCCCGATAGAATCTGGCAAGATATCAAGAGGAGACGATATGTCACATAGCACACTAAAACTGCCACTTTGTCTTTGTCTCGCTCATCTGGTAAGGAGGACCTGGCCTCATCTGAGTGGTGCCAGTGACTCGATCACCCCAAAGTTTATAGCGAGTGCGCGTCGAGCTAGCTCAGATGGCTTACAGTCAGCGATGATCATCCACTAAGACCATCGATGGCCCGGCAATCTGTGTCAACTCTGCTGGTAAGGGAGCGAAATTGGGTGTTGACGCCAGTGTCACCTTTTCTCGACGACCTCCTACTAATATTCGACTCCCACATCGACCGGTACCCCTAGCTTTCCCGGACCAATCCAAGAATTCACCCAGGCTCCTGAGGCCTCGCGCCATGACTTGAAGAGGCACTCGCCTAGACTCGTAACCAGCGAACGGTCACCGGTCTAGCACTCGCGCCTTACCTTTGTGAAAGCTCACATGTTACGTAAAGCGTCTGCTGGTGGACGTACCCTACTTCCCGGACATATGCATCGACACTCGATTTTTGTTCCTTGACGAGTCCGCGAATTCGGCAGGACCTATGATAGAAGCTTCAAATCCGTAATACAATGTGCCGAATGACGACTTTGGACGGACCCATCTTACCCTGGGCTCCCATGAAGCCCATGTGCTCCGAGAAGGACGACATCTGTAAAGGTGGAGGTGTCAAAAGCTGTCAAGGACCGGTCTGGACCGGTCCTTGACAGCTTTGACAGGTACCAGTTTTGCAGATGGAGAAAAGTCTCACTTAGACAATATCGGACCTCAGGCGAATGCGAAAGAACTAAACGTTCGTCCTCTAAACTATGTGTATATTTCTCATATCCTACCATGTACAACCTGCACGTGTTCATACTTATACTTTCACTATTCATTATGTTTCCATGTCTCATCCGGAAGCTGCACAGAGATGCCGACCCCAACGCATACAATGGCGAGCAGTACGACATACCCAAAGTTTCCGCCCAAAATGTTGTGGTCCAGTGAGAATGCAAACAGTGACGTAGCAGCAGCAGGTCCGACCGTGCGCTGAACCGAGACAACCGTCTGCGCGATTCCATTCGTAGCGCCGAGAGACCGCTTGTTGGGGGCGGCAGAGGATATGTACATAAATATCGCACCTTATCCACCCGCACCACTTTAGTCACCACGCAAAATGTAAGGTCCTGGGTAACGTACCAAATCCCATTCCAGAGAGCGTGAATGCCGATAACTGCAGTATAATGAGCAGTCTTGTCGCCGGGTTCAGGTCATGGCCGGAATGGCGTAACGCCAGGTTCTCGAAGGGAAGCATAATGTACACGAGAGAAAAAAGGAAGATGCTGGCGATAAAGACACGTCGTGGACCGAAGCGCCTAACAATGCGCGGGAAGGCGACGAATTGAAAGACGCCGTTCATCAACCCATATCCTGCCATCCACGAACCAATAGATGCAGGACTCATGCTGAGCCCGCCAAGCTCAACCGACGTCGACCAGACGAGTGGGATAAGAGTTCCAGCTGTCATATCGAGCATCCCCGTCATGCCGTAATTCGCGACCGATACCACGACTGGTCTCGTTAGCAGGGCGCGCAGTGGTACCGGCTTTGCTGTGTCATTCACAGGTTCATCCGATATGTCTCCCGCCTCCACTTGGAGACGGTCTGAGTCGCCCTCGGGGTGGCGCTTCGTGACTGGGTCCCTTTTCATAGTCTAGGCGAGCGTGTGAGCAGAGGGCCTCCTGAAAGAGCAGACTTAGCAGAGAGAGGCCAACCTCCTTCAAGAAAATGGCCGCGAGAGCAAATGATAGGAGAGCATATGAAGCAGTGGCGAGACATGGCAAGAAGTATGGGTAATCTCCCCAGAAATGATGCGAGAAGACATTTGGCCAACGATCTTGTGGCCGCGATAGCACACCACCAACGACAGGCCTAGTAATCCGGATATTAGAAAATGGACAATAAGAAGAGGCGGTATACCAAACCCCATGACGCCACCAATAGCCCAAGTCGCTCGTATTAATGAGGAGCCTCGTGCCATGTTCGTTTCATCAGTGAGTTCCGCCATCATACTCTTCATCACACCAACGTTTCCATTGAGCATGCCATGTAAACAACGGCTAGGCCCAACCCCTAGTTAGCGTGAACCATGCCCCAGATCCGACCCGAACACACCTGAAGACAAGCGCCGGGAAAGAACGGGACAGGCCAAAAAGGACGCTTGAGACAACGGTACCTAGAAGGCCACATAGAAGAACGGGCTTGCGGCCTACATGGTCAGAAAGTCGGCTCCATTGGAGCACAGAAACTGCCTGAGCAGCAAAATATAAGGACACCTATGAATACTGTTGGCGCGCTAAGGATGTGTGGACATGAAACGAGACATACTATGAGTCCTGCGTAGTACCCGACCTTTCTTTCGTCACCACCAACGATTGGGAGCTCACTGACAAGCTGAGGCAGATGTTACCGATAGTGCAATGAATGAAAATCAATGAACGTACCTGATTTACGTAGGGTCTAATCGAGAGAGACGTAATAGGCTCAGTGAGCAGTAGCAAGAGCAAGACGACGATCTGGGTAATCGGAAGAGGTGTTTCCGTTCGTGGTAGGTCTGAATCGCGCAGAAGAGGTGTTTCTTCCTCAGGCTCTGACCTCTTGGGGAACATTGGAGTGTGGGTTCCGGGCCAACAAACCTGCGGCGGCAAACCTGCGACCTCAAGGTAGGCCTGGGTAATTCAATAGAGGCCGAGTAATTTATAAGCGATACATGCCGAATGCGGAAAGTGTAAACGGTCCGGTCGGACAGAGGAATGCGTCGTGCCAACGTCGTGTTGTTCATGTTGTCCAGAAAATATACTATAACTTACCAAGGGCCAAGGAAATCATTCTAGGCAGGTTGAGATGTGCACTCGGGGTGGTAGTCTGAATCACATGAACACTGTGTCCATCTTGGTGTCCCTTGTGGTGTCCATTCACACATCGCGCGGGCACATAACTTAAGTCGGTCGTGTGAGCATCGCCGTCAATGACTCGGAAGCAGTGTTGTACAGGTCAGGCTGACGCCGGGTCACGAGGGTCACGCAAACCGGGTCATGCAAACCTGACTGACCTTTGACGCAAATTTGACGGGTCAGTCAGATAAAGTCTGAGAAAAGATAAGATAAGACCTTTTCTTTTGATTGGTGGTAGCGCCACGCTGCTTATCAAAGCACGGTGATCCCCAAGTTGGAAACACACCTGGTTTACCTCTCACCATTCGTCTTTCCCATCCAATTACAAGAAACCCTCCCTGAATCCTGAAAAGGCGTTTTCGTACTTTTCAGATGTTCTCTGCACTCACCTGCGCTGTCCCGCGCTCTTTGCCGCGGCTCTCTACACTTTCCCGTGCTCTGTGCACACTCGGCCTCTCACTTATCCCGGACCTGTCCCTTCGCGTTTTACCATTTCCCTGTTTATCTAATGCACCCATTCCTTAGCTTACATTCCACAGTATGTAGCCCATGTAACTACAACCTTACACCTTAGATTTCTAATAGCAGACTTCTTCCCTCGGATTTTTGAGCTCAGTGAGGTTCGTTCATCCCTTGCGTTCCCCAGCACGCCGCACTTGCGCGCGGCCTTAGCAACTCGAACCCAACGCGTTCCCGACCCCGGCGGCCACCCATACGAAGTTTTGCGCCGCGCCGAAGCGTGCGCGACCGTTTTCGACCACCTGCGACCAACCGACCCCATTCCCGTTCCCGACCTCGCCGCACTCGCGCGCAGCTTTAGCATTTCGACACCGACGCGTCCGAGATCGCCGCGGACCCACATACGACAGCTCGCATTCCGCGGAGGCCTGCGCGACCGCTTGCGACGCTTCGCATAGCTGGTAGCTGTATTTGTAGAATTTGTGAGTTCATAAGGAAAAAGAGTTCAACCCAATATCCAAAGCCACCGCCGTCACGAAAGTCTTGCAAGCGCCATAGTTGTCGTTCCATGATATGCCGCTTATGAACGCCCGACCACATGCGGTTAGGGTCGTTCGATTGGTTCCACAAAGTCCCCAGGCTCGCGAGCGCCTCTTGGTAGGCGCCATTGCCTCGACCGTCGATAATGTTGCGTAGTGAAAGAAGTAGCCTTCCAAGATCTCCAAATAGTTCTGGTTCGATATTGGCACAGAACGCGAGTGACGCCACCGTTTCAACACAGCCACGACCCATAATTCCTTGTTCGTACATATACTGTAATTATCGCATTTAAGTTAGCAACCAGGTGTCGTATAGGCTTGCAGAGATCGTAGATGGCCAGATCCCGGTGTCCATAGGGATGGTCTGGTTCCTGGACATCAGAGAGGCGAGGCAGTAGCCGGGTTATTGCCACATCGCGTGGGGTGTCACATGTCACATGTCACTCGTGATTCGAATCCCAAATTCCCTGGGTCACTAGCGTCGGCGGAACCTCGGGATACCCGGAGGCCGCAGCGATCCTCAGCGGCGGCGGCTTCCCGGAATACTTCAAGCGCCCAGACTACCAGCACGACGCCGTGACCACCTTCTTCGGGATTCTTGGCAACCAGTCTATCGCGGCCACTACAAGTGCGTTCGTTGCCGTGACCCGATCCAAAATATTCTTACTTGAATTTGTTCAGCGCCACTG